>PVIY010026584.1:0-35214 GCA_004026745.1 Myrmecophaga tridactyla
TATACACCCCTGGCGTTCCTAGATTACACCATCTCAATCTGTATCGTCTACCTTTCTTTGTGATTTCATTTATGCCCCAGCCCTCCTCCCTCCATCATTCCCATATGCAGGTTCATTCAGTGTTTTAACATAATTGTATTACAGTTAGGTAATATTGTGCTGTCCATTTCTGAGTTTTTATATTCAGTCCTGTTGCACAGTCTGTATTCCTTCAGCTCCACTTGCCCAATATCTTACCATTTCTATCTCCTGATGGTCTCTGTTACCAACAAAATATCCCAAGTTTATTCACTAATGTCAGTTCATATCAGTGAGACCATACAGTATTTGTCCTTCTGTTTCCAGCCAGTCACACTCAGCATAAAGTCCTCAAGGTCCATCCATGTTGCCACATAGCTCACAACTTCATTCTGTTCTACAGCTGTACAATATTCCATCCTATGCAAATACCACAGTTTGTTTAGCCAACTGTCTGTTGATGGACATTTTGGCTGCTTCCATCTCTTGGCAATTGTAAAACATGCTGCTATAAACATTGGTGTGCAAATGGCCATTTGTGTCCCTGCCCTCATGTCCTTTGAGTAGAGACAGCATATAGATGGATCCTGTTTTTTAATCCATTCTGCCAGACTATGTCTTTTCATTGGAGAGTTTTATCAATTAACATTCAGTGTTATTACTGCATGGGTAGTACTTTCTTCTATTGTTTTGCCTTCTGGATTTTATATGTCATATCTAATTTTCCTTCTTTTTACCTTTACTCATAGTCTTCCTTTCTACACTTTTCTCCACACCTCTCTCTTCTGTCTTCGTATCTGTTTCTAGTGCTCCCTTTAGTATTTCTTGCAGAGCTGATCTCTTCGTCACAAATTCTCTCAGTGATTTTTTTGTCTGCAAATGTTTTAATTTCTCTCTCATTTTTGAAGGACAATTTTGCTGGATATAGAATTCTTGGTTGGCATTTTTTCTCTTTTAATAATTTAAATATATCATCCCACTGTCTTCTTGCCTCCATGGTTTCTGCTGAGAGATCTATGCATAGTTTTATTGGGCTTCCGTTGTATGTGATGGATAGCTTTTCTCTTGCTGCTTTCAAGATTCTCTCTTTCTCTTTCACATCTGACATTCTGATTAGTAAATGTCTTGGAGTATGTCTATTTGGAGCTATTCTCTTTGGGGTACGCTGTACTTCTTGGATCTGCAATTTTAAGTCTTTCATAAGAGTTGGGAAATTTTCAGTGATAATTTCCTTCATTAGTTTTTCTCCTCCTTTTCCCTTCTCTTCTCCTTCTGGGATACCCACAATACGTATATTTGTGCGCTTCATGTTGTCTTTCAATTCCCTGAGTCCCTGCTCATATTTTTCTATTTTTTTCCCTATATTTTCTTTTTCTTGCCGGATTTCAGATGTTCCATCCTCCAGTTCACTAATCCTATGTTCTGTCTCTCGAAATCTACCATTGTAGGTTTCCATTGTTTCTTTCATCTATTCTGCTGTGCCTTTCATCCCCATAAGTTCTTTGATTTGTTTTTTCAGACTTTCAATTTCTTCTTTTTGTTCATTTCTTGCCTTCTTTATATCCTCCCTGAATTCATTGATTTGGTTTTTGATGAGGTTCTCCATGTCTGTTCATACATTCTGAATTAATTGTGTCAGCTCCTGTATGTCATTTGAATTGTTGGTTTGTTCCTTTGACTGGGCCATATCTTCAATTTTCCTAGTGTGATTTGTTATTTTTTGCTGGTGTCTAAGCATTTAATTACCTTAATTAGTTTATTCTGGAGATTGCTTTCACTTCTTTTACCTAGGGTCTTCTTGCTGGATGAATTTGTTGTCTGTCTATTCTTTAACATTCAGTTCAGCTTTAACTGGACCTCTAGCTTAGGTTTTGTTTAACAGAGGAGAATTTTTCAGTTCTTGTTTTCTTGTTTCTTGCCCTGCTTGTATGGTGCCTTCCCCCCACCCCTTAGGAGGGTCTACTTAGATATTATAGACCCCAGCCGGATTTTCTCAGACCAAACTGGCCCCCTGTCAGGAGGAAAGAGTCACCTGCATTGGTTTTCCCTGAGGGTGAGACTCAGCAGGTTGAAAGACTTTCCTGTGAAGTCTCTGGACTCTGTTTTTCTTATCCTGCCCAGTATGTGGTATTTGTCTGCTTGCAGGTCCCACCAGCGTAAGATGATGCGGTACCTTTAACTTTGGCAGACTCTCCCTGCTGTGGGTGTGGTGAAGATAGGGGAGAGGCTGTAGGCTGGTTTTAATGGCTTCAAATTACCAAACCCTGGGGTCTGAATTCCTTGAGGGAGGGATTCCACCTGAGTTGGGCTTCACCCCTCCCCTGGGGAAGGCACAGGCTCTAGACAAGCCCCCCAAAGAGCTCACTTCTGCCTATGCCTGGGGCGGTTGCAGCCTGAGAAGTCCTGCCGCTGTATCCAGAGGCAGTCAAGCCTTTGTCGAAACACAGCCACAAAACCCTCTGTTTCCTCTTTTTTTTTTTTCCGTTTTTCTGTCAGCGGTGCCCCCTTGGCTCCGGGGCAAAAATGAGCAACCTCCACTTTGACCAGGTTCACCTAAGCTGGGGGCCTATTTTTAGTAGTCAGAATTTGTTAATTAGTTCCACAATTGGCGTTTGATTGTGCCCAGTCCCTGCTGCTGGTAAAGTCCTTTCCTTTCCCCTCTGGGAAGAGGCCTGTGGGGGAGGGGCGCTGGCCACCACAGCTTGGGGAACTCACGGTTCTGGGGGGGCTCGCAGCCAGTCCAGCTGGTCCAGACTGGGGTAAGCTGTGTGTCTGGTCACTGACATGGCCCCAGAAGCTGTTCTGTACTGTTTCTGGTTATTTAATAGTTGTACTGGAGGACGAACTAAAATGCGCACGTTATTAAGCCGCCATCTTGACCCGGAAACCGCTCAACGTCTTCTTAATCCTTGAAGTTAAAAGGTAGAGAAGAGCCAGAATTTACTCATATCTTGGACCACCATCTCCTCAGTCCAGAATTCAGGTTATAGCTTCTCTATGGAGACAACAGGAAGAGCTGGGTTAGTTTGAGTCCCCTCTTGCTGAGGGAGGAAGCCAACAGGGAGGTTGTGTAACTGTCATTGCCTCAATGCTAATGATGGGTAAAGAGGTACAAAGATTGTCCTTGAAATTTTCCTAGATTAATTTGCACACTGTAATGGGTAGAATTATAAGCTTCTGATTTTACCTTTACCATGGTTATAAAAATAGAAGCTTGTAGTATCTATCCTTTTGTGTCTGGTTTATTTCATTCAGCATTATGTCCTCAAGGCTCATCTACCTTTTTATATGCTTTTCAGTACATCATTTTGTCTGGCTGTGTTATATTCCATGTATGTTGTAATAGGTTGAATTATGTCCTCATAATAACTTGACCACCAAGTCCTAACTGCTGGTCCTGTGGATGTGAATCCATTTATAAATAAGATCGTGGAGGGTGTTATTAGTTAACAGGAGGCTAAACCAAATCAGGGGACCCTAAATAAAATATAACTAGAGTCCTTATAAGCAGAGAATATCTTGGGTTGCTATGGGGTGAACTGCCCAGCACAGAGATTGAACTGTGACATTTAGTGGGCTCTGTATCACTGTAAAACACAAGCTCTAAAAATGTGTCCCCCAAACAGACAGCTCATATGAATAATGTGACCCAGGGTTCCCCTTCCTTGGAACTCTGAAATTGTTCATTGTGAGAGGAAGAAGATAATCTTAGATCTGTGGCTGCCACTTTCTGTGTTTTACATGGAAAAGATTATGTCAAGTTACACTGAAACTTTCTCCTATCTGCTTTTTGAGAAGATAAAGCAGCTAATTTGTTGCTCATCAGGTCTCGGTGGTGATTGGAAGAGCAAGTTCCTCATCAATTCACCTGGGGCTCCATTCCTGAAATAGGCCCGAAGGGGGTAGAATAAGATTCTGTCCTCAACATGTCCACGGTATGCGCAGAGAAAGGTTGAATTCTTTGATTGTTAAGAGCAAGAGCCAGTCTTTGTTTGCTTTTGTGATGAACTAAATAGTGCCTTTTTGTCTTCTTCTTGAATCCTTCCTGCTTGGACCTCTGTCAGTGCTGGGGCAGAGTACATTTGAGCAATGTCATTTCAGGAATGTGTACTCTAGTGATGCAGTGTGGCTTTGAACATGGGACCCTTGAAGATTAAAGATTATCATGATTCAGAAGAGTTTCTGCTAGTGCAACTTCAGGCACCATGAAAGGTTCAGGAAGTATTTGGAAATAAGAGTTAATCCCAGGAACTGGTCGAATCACCCTGTGTCTGCAGCTTTTTGCTGACTTTGTTTCTCTTGCGGCTCTGTCCCCTGCAGGAGGGAAGCCTCAGGTGTGGGCAGCATGGCAGGGGTGAGCTCTTCCCTGTTCTTGCTAGTTTGTTATGTCAGAGCCTTACTGGCACATTATGGTTATCAGCTGCAATATGATGGCGTCTGCACCACCTTATTTGGAGGTGTTCTGTTTGCCTGCTGCTGGAATGCAATATAGCAGAAACAGAACAGCTTTTAAAAAGGGGAATTTAATAAGTTGCTAGTTTATAGTTCTAAGGCCAAGATAAAAAAGTCCCAATTAAAAGAAGTCTATAGAAATATCCAATCAAAGGTATCCAGGGAAAGATACTTTGGTTCAAGAAGGCTGATGAAGTTCAGGGTCTCTCTCTCAAGTGAGAAGGCACATGGCGAACAGGGTCAGGATTTCTCTTTCACCTGGAAAGGTATGTGGTTAACACAGTCAGAGTTTCTCTCTCATCTGGAAGGGCATATGGTGAACACGGCATCATCTGCTAGCTTCTTCTCCTGGCTTCCTGTTTCATAAAGCTCACCTGGAGGTTTTTTTCCATCTTCATCTCCAAAGGTTGCTGACTGGTGGACTCTGCTTCTCATAACTATGACATTCTCTGTCTCTCAGAAATCTCTCTCATTATCCAAAATATTTCCTCTTTTATAGGACTTCAGAAACTAATCAAGACCCACCCAAATGGGTGGAGACACGCTTCCAGTTAATCCAGCCTAACAACCACTCTTGATTAAATCACGTCTCCGGGGAGATGATCTAATTACAGTCTCAAGCATACAGTACTGAATCGGGATTAGAAGAAATGGCTGCCCTTTCAAAATGGGATTAGGATTAAAACATGGCTTTTCTAGGGTACATATATCATTTCAAACCAGCACAGGAGGGTACACCTCTTTCTCCATTGTTTGTAAGATTTTGATACCTGAGGCTTTCGCTTTTATTTTTTCACCGCTGCTATACACGTCCTTAGCCTTTAACTTAATGATCACCGAGTTGTGTCAAGTTGAAGCAAGGGTTCTGAGTGAAAGACTCTATGCTAGTAAGGTTTTTACCTGGTGGAATACCAATCTGCATTCTTTTAAGAATTGCAGTTGTTCAGCCACTACGTGTATCTACTACATACTACGCTTCATGGTTCAGATGCAGTTGGCCATTTCCAGTGCTCCAAGACTCTAAATTCTAGCTCCCTGTTAACTTCAATTTCAGATTAAAGAAGTCTTCACTTTGCAAAATGGTATTCATCTTTTTCCCTCCTCTTTTTCCTAAAGGCTTGCTAGTTTCTCCTCTGAGTTTGTCTCTCTTATGGAAATTGGGTGAAAGTGACAATAAGAACTTGGAATATACCTGTATTCTGAGTTACTCCTGCTGTTCCTCATAAGCCTACATATTCTGCTTTCCAAATTATAGCAGGCAGCAGTTTGACTGAGTGTTTTGTCATTGCCTAACAGAAGTTGAGTTATCACCTTCATCCTTCAAGAATGCCCTGAGTTTGACAATACCATTATGTCTAGTTTACAGTAGGGCAGATGAGGCTGAGGAAGGTTAAATAACTTTCATAAGGTCACAGGAGCCTAGAGTTCTTTGCCTTTAGAGTCTTCACTGGTAGCAACTATGTTACTAAAAATCAGCTTTGGAAATATGAATTGCTCATAAGGGGGATGGACTTTAATATATAATATACAGTTCAGTAGAAGCAAATATGGCTACCTTAGGTAGCTGCCCTTCAAGCTGAGATTTTGAAATCTGTATCATTAACCCAAGTGCCTGGACTGAACTGAAGAGCTGTTGTCATAGCTGACTACAGGATATTCCATTTTAGTAACACACAGGCATGTTAAATTCAACTGCTCAAACAATGCGCTCTTCCTCTGCATACCTGCCCTTCTCCCTGTTTCATCAACCTAGCACCATAGAATCCATCAGAAACCTCAGTGGGATTTGAATTTTATTCCTACTGTATACTCTGAGGGCTGATTACTTACCAAGGAAATGCTTTATTTCCTTTATTTATTCAGAATTTCAGTAACGTTGTGTACCTCTTCCCTGTTAGTCATCCTCTGTGCTGCTGGCTTAGTTCCAGCCTCACTTCCTTTTGATCCAGAGTGTTTCTTTTCTATTTTTTTAAAAATTTTTTTATTGTGAAATATAACATATATACAACAAAGCAATAAATTTCAAAGTACACTGTAACAAGTAGTTAAAGAACAAATTTCAAAGTCTGGTATGGGTTACTGTTCCACAAGTTCAGGTTTTTCCTTCTAGTTGCTCTGAGACACTGGAGACTAAGATGAAATATCAATATGGTGATTGAGTAGTCATACTCATTTGTTAAATCCTATCTTCTCTGTTACAACTCCTCCTTTTCCTTTGATCCTTCTTCCAATCTTTAGGGATGTTTGGGCAATGACCATTTTAACTTCTTCATGTTGAAAAGGGGTGTCGACATTATGGAATAGTGGGATGCAACTGGTTGTTGCTCTTGGAGAGCCTGGTAACTTTGGGTTTCAGGACTTATCTGGCCTAGGAACCTGCTGAAGATTGTAGGTTTCTGAAAAATAAACTTAGTGATGGAAACTTTTAGAGTCTTAGATAGAGCCCTGTATGTTCTTTTGGGGCTTACAGGAATACTGTTGGTTGGAGCTTGGAATACTGTGGCAATTAGCAGTATTTAGCTGAAGCATCCTTAAGAGTAACCTCTAGAATAGCCACTCAAAAATTCTCAAGGCACTGATAACTTATTTTCTTACATTTTTTCCCCTTTTGGTCAGGTAGGCATTGTCGATCCCATGGTGCCAGGGCCAGGCTCATCCTTGGGAGTCATCTCCCATATTGCCAGGGAGACTTACACTCCCAGATGTCCAGAGTATTTCTTGAACCTCCTACTTATCCATTACACCTATCTTTTTTCATCATGAGACAAAATTACGTCTATGATAGACTTTACATTCCGTAATTGACATAGTCATCTCTGTGTTTACATGGGGGCTTTACTGCTAAACGCTTGATATTCTTGTAGGTCTAATGTACATTTGTAAATTATAACACCACAGAAAATCAGACAACAGACTTGACTATCAAACTGTTTTTTGAATGAAATTTTTTTGTTTTTGTATGCTACATGCTGGGCCACATTTCATTCTTTTTCCATGTGTGTTATCCGTTACTGCAGCACCGTTTGTTGAATTTTTTGTTTGTTTGTTTTTGTTGGTTTCTTTGTTTGAGAAGTACATGGGCTGCAAATTGAACCCAGGTCTTCCACATGGCAGGCAAGAATTCTACCGTTGAACTACCCTCACACCCCCTGACTGACTTTTTATTCCACCTTGTTTATTCTCCCCAACACTACAGAGTAGTGTGTTTGACATTTGAAATGTTCTTAATTTGTCAGGTTTCTGGGATTGCAACTTTTGTATAGCATTGTGTCCCTGTGGAAAAATACAGGCTAACAGTTAAGCAGTGTACATCAAACACCAGAAAGCTTTGAAGCTGAATCCAGCCATCCAAGCCAGTGCAGCAGCATCACTGCTGAGGTAGAAATTAATAGGATTCTTAAAATGAGCAAGGGTTTTCCGCCCCCCCCTTCCCCTTTTACAGGGAAGCTCTGAGGACTGTCCTGCCTTCTCTCTTTGAATTGCTTTTCTGCTTTTGTCTCTATGTGAAGCAACAGCTGTATACATGTGAGTGGAAACAATGAAAAAGAAAAAGATTCAAATTCATTAATCTTTCTATTGAAATAATCTGATATTTAAAAAAATCTATAAATGTCAGAACTTTTTCTAGATGAGGTTATATAAAAAAAAAAGAGCATTCATTTTTACGGCATTCATGCATTGAGGCATTCCTTTCAATTCCTAAAATTATAAGAAAGAGAAAAGACTGAAATAGTTTGTCAGTTTAATACAATCTCTTACTGGAGAAGACATATTTGCCATTGAGGAGAATGTGCTGTAATCAGAGAAGAGCTAATCATTAAATTATCTTACAATTAAGCTTAATAAACTAAAATGCAGCCAGCATTCAAATCTCAATCTCTACTGCATTGTAATGCTGAAGGGATTAAATATGAAGTAGTTAGTGTGTCTAAGAAGAAAAGGTTATTGATGATATCTAGAAAATAATGCACACATTGACTTCTACGTTTCAGCTGTCCCAAAAAGGTTAACTTTATTTGGATAGACCAAATGAATAACTTACAGGAAAACTTATAATGCCATGGAAGGATCTGGGAAGTAGAGAAGCAAGCTGCTGTGAGCCTATTATGGGAAAGGAAATAGTTCACGCCCGGTGAGCAGCATACATGCTCCTTACTGGACTTGGGTGAGGGCTCCCTGTGCTTCAGAAAAAAGAGTCTGTTCTTTGGCCTGTGCTTTCCCCCTTTACAGTGAGATGGAAGCCATGGATATCAAAGGTGATTTAAATTGAATCCCTTAGAAAGCTCTTAAGAGGCAATGAGAGCCACCCTGATAGAGGACCTTGCTGTGATCAAGGAGAAACTTTTGTCTTAAGGAAGACAAATATTTGATCAGGATCAGTTTCTCCTGTCAGTTTTTGGAGGGAAAAATTTAAAAGCAAGCAATAAGGGGGAAAAATGAAGAAAACAGTAATTTTTTAGACCACCCGAAAGAGGAAGAGGAGTAAATCAATTTTATATCACATGACATGTTCTCCCACCTCTATTTTCAAGTGGATTTATCTAATTAATGGGCCTCTTGGCTCAAATTCTTTTACTCTGGATTGGGAACATTCATGAACTTTAATCAAGATAGTAGAGACAGAACCTTTGTCAAGTATTTCATCTGCTTTCCCCAGCTTCCAGGATACACAGAGAATTGCTCTTCGTGTTTTCTTTATTACTCAAACCATCATGGAGAAGAGGATCAGCATCTGCACCTTTTTGAATTGAAGAAACTGCCCTAAAAGGTTAAAAAAGAAAGACATTGACAGAGCCCCCCGTGGCCCTGACACATGCTGTGGGGTGATTCAAGTTGAAGTCTTCGTTCCTGGGGACCCTCCTCATGCAGTTTATCAGTCCACAAATAATTGAATGTGATCACAACCCCGTTGTTTTTCTAATTTAAAAGAAATATAAACTTTTTTCTAATGTGTTTAAAAGACTTTAGCTAATAAAATTTCAGGACAATAGGCTTGAATGGGCCAAGAATGTTTAGGTCAAAGGACTTTGCTATGAGTAATGAAATGTAGGAAAGCCAAGAGTACTTTGTATATTACCCCCCTTTGTAGAGTATGTTAGACACAACAAATTAGAGATCTTTGATATGAAAACAGTGACTTTCTGTCAAACTATTGACATTTTGGACCAGATAACACTTTGCTGTGGGTCTTACTGTGCTGTGTTGAATATTGAGCGCAGTATACCTGGCCTCTACCCACTAGATTCCAGTAGCACCCTGCCCCCCATTCATGACAATCAACAATATCTCTAGACATTGCCAAATGTCTGTTGGTGGGCAGAATAGCCCTGGATGTAAGCCATGACTCTAAGAAAGTCTTTGAGCTGAAGACTCAAGGGGACCTTGAAGGTGAACTGGACTGTCTATGGGAGGCCTAAGGCCCAGCCAACATGACTACAGGGGTCTCTTGGCTCCTTCAGAATGTTTCTTCCATCATGCCATCCAGATGGGCATTTTTGGGTAGCATGTTAATTCTGCCCTACCACTTGAGCTCAGTTCTTTACATTGTTCATCATTGTTCCTTAATGTTTCTGTGATTTAAATGATTTCCCATTGGTGGGTCATAAAAAACAAATAGTACCTCTCCTCAAAACAGTTGAGAACATTCAAGTTTTTATTTCTCCAATTCTTTCTTCTGTCTCCTCTCATTGTAAATCAGCGTTGCACTGTTCTAGTTTGCTAGCTGCTGGAATGCAATATACCAGAAATGGAATGGCTTTAAAAAAGGGGGAATTTATTAAGTTGCAAGTCCACGGTTCTAAGGCTGTGAAAATGTCCCAACTAAAGCAAGGCTATAGGAATGTCCAATTGAAGACATCTAGGGAAAGATACCTTTTTCAGAAGGCCAATGATGTTCAGGGTTTCTCTCTCAACTGGAAATGCGCATGGTGAACTTGGCAGCATCTGCTAACTTTCTGTCCAGGCTTCTTGTTTCATGAAGGCCCCCTGGAAACATTTTCCTTCATCTCCAAAGGTCTCTGGTTGCAAGGGTCCTGGAGCTCTTTCCAAAATGGTTCCCTTTTAAAGGGCTCCATAGGCAACCCCACCTTGAATGGGTGGAGACACACCTCCATGGAAATCATCTGATCAGAAGTGACCACCCACAATTGGGTGGGTAACATCTCCATGGATAATTAAAACACTCTCAGCCAATAATATTGAATGAAGATTATATGACATGGCTTTTCTGGGATTCACCACAGATTCAAACGAGCAGAGGCACTTCCAACTTTATCCCCATTTCCTGTCTATCCATTCCAAGAAATCTTTGGCTTCTGTGTCCTTCCTAAGCATGTCTCATCATACGCCACTTTTTTATCTCCTCTTTTCCTTCAGTCCTCCTCCTCACTTACCTCAAACACATCTCCCACTGACCCCATTTGTGATTGTTGTGTATTGCTGAGCAAATTTGTCCCTTTGGAAGGGGATTTATTCACCTTATGAATCTTGGTGGAAGGTAGAGCCTGCAATCCTACTATGGCTGCTGAAGAGGTAAGGTAGGTGCTTTCCCAATTCCTCTTGCAGCTAGAACACAGTACCGGAGATCTTCTTTCCTTCCAAACTTCAGACGGAGTTAGTGCAAGTAATGCACAATAAATAGAGTTTCTATCTATTAGAGTTTGGGGGAGATGGGAAAGTTTTAGTAATGGAAAGTGTTGAAGGTACTACAACATTGTAAATGTGGTAAATCTCCCTGAATGGTGTATGCTTGGGAAGGGTTGAGATGGGAAAGTTAATGTTATGTGTATGTTCCCATAATTATAAAAAGAGCAATTAAAGAGATGGTTACAATTAAATACAAGAGAAAAGGATCAAAAAGATGTTATTGGGGCATATGAAAAAAATTGGAATACAGACTTTAAGCTTTATATTAATGTTAAAATTCTTAAACTTTGTAACTGGTACTTATGTGGGTTACCTAAATGAATAACTTTGTTGTTAAGAAATGTTCATGGCAGTATTAAGTGTTCAAGGAGCATGATGTATAAAGCCTATACTCAAGTGTTCAGAAAATTGATTGAAAGAAAGGTAGGTGGATAGATAGATGGAGTGATCAATAGACAGATAGATAGAGTGATATAGCAAATGTGACAAAATGGTAAAATTGGTGATCTGGGTATCAAGGGGATAGGGTTATGTTGGAGGTCTCTGTATGGGATTCGTATTATTTTTGTAACTATCCTCCAAATATAAAAGTATTTCAAAATAAAAAGTTTAAAAATATGACTTATATGAGAGTGAAATGCTAGAGCTTCCATGTAGATGAAGAAATCCTAAACTGCGGGGACAGAGAAATGCTTGGGTAGTTTTATTGTAGCACAAAACCCAGGACTGTTCCATGAAATTAGAACAGGCCCAGACTACCAGACTAAGGTATCCTTAGTTTCGGGAAGCAAGCAATTTATTGGCTGGTGTGCTCGGGGCTCAGCTGAGCCACCTTGAAAGTCTGAGCCGCGGATAAAAGGCAACTTAACTTTTATAGACTGTGTTACATGCTAGAGATGAGGTAGGCTTATTATGGCGACTAGCAATATTAAAGGAAAGATAATTGGTCAGTTTAAGGCGTGAAGCGGTTTACAGAAGCAAATGAGCTGTTAGGGGAGGGGTCCCCATCCCAGGAATGCGTTTTATCTCATTTGTCTGCAGTTTCACCCATTCCTGGAGGCTAGGGGAGTGGGTCCCTGTGTCCCAAGAATGTGTCTTATCTCACTTGCCTGCAGTTTCACCCATTCCTGGAGGTCAGGCATCCGAATAAGAAAAAGAAGGTGGGGGTGGGGAACTGTTCGCTACATTATCATACACAGCTTTCTAATTGTTCACCAAAACAACCTGTAGATAGTTTCTTTATGAACATTTTCAGGAAAGTATCAGTATCTACAGATAGTACTGTAAAGTCTGTTTTCTGTAGAACGGAAGTGCTGGTGGAAGAACCACCAGAGAATTGGCCACCCTGGTGTTAAGGGGTGGGATATGCATCTCAGTATATCAAAAGCAAGATAACCTGATGATCAGAGTAGTAGTAGCAGGACAGGTATGCGAATGAGAAGGGTCTGACCTACATGATATTTGGTGGTGATGAATGATTTAAAAAAAAGAGAAGCCCGGTAGCCAAAGAAGATGCATAGCTGACCAAATGGCTCATTGATTTGTATAAACAAAATTCCCAAACTGGTAACTAGAGTCTTCATTTGAACCCTGTTAGAGTTCTCATGTGTTGCTACTTCTCAAAGTCAGTTCATAGACTAACGGTCTCTGGGATGAAGAGGATCCTGTACACCCTTGATAAAGAGTCCTCCAGTAGTATCTCAAGTACATATTCTGATATTCCTCGTGGTCTTCTCGAAGGAATAGTGTCATCATTGATAAGAGTTATTGTGTACTGAGGATATAGAAAGATGCAAACTTTTCAGGACTTATTGGACATTGCGTCTGAGAAGTACCACTGATTGAATGTGAAGTTATAGGAATCAGATGATAAATGCAGTTTTTACCTGAGTCTACTTCGAAGAAAGTCCAGTACAACCCAGACCCTATCCCATGGTCATTTCTCCATTTCTTAATTGTGTACATGGAAGAGATGGAGAGATAATCTCCCCTATCTCCCCCTTTCATCAAAAGTATACGTAAGACAATAATAATAATAACCATCCCAATGACAGAAAGAAGTAAAATTCCATCTTTAATTTAAATAATCCTTGTCATGGCTAAAGGTATTTAGAAAATCTATGAAAATACTTTGCTTCTTAGGGAAAAGAGTATGAGAGAAACTATAATCAAATAACTAAGCTGCATATAGAAAATGTTTTGAAACCATTTAAAATGCACAGTCCCCAAACTTGTAAAGAGAAACAGATGTAGGTCAGCAGGAATTACATTACAGCATAGTGATGATTAATTATACACTGTCATGCAAATAATTTCATTTTAGATCCACTTACTGAATCCTCCCAGGGCCTGTAGTATTGCATAAGCATGAGCTTGGGTGCTGGAGAAAGATTTTCTTGGTTTCACATTCCAACCTCAGGACTCACTCTTGGCTCTGTAATCTGATGTAAATTAGTTAAATCATCTAAGTCTCAGTTTCCTTATCTGTAAAATTGGGAGAAGAGAAGATAGTATCTTCCTGATAGGTTTTGTTAGCAGATGAGCTCATCCATGTAAATCACCTTGTGGATACCAATAAATCAGTGGTTATTTACGATTATTAATTTTAGAAACTTTCCAAAATGCTAAGCTTCACTATTAGTTAAAAATGAATCCGATCTACATATGTATTTATATCATTTTTGTTGTATAAATGATGCTGCTAAATAAAAAACTTCAGAAAAATACATGTCCCAAAATATTCCAGCATCGTAAAATAATTTAAGAACTATCCTGATCTTTGGGAACAGGTTCAGATATTACCCAGAAAGGGTTAAAATAAAATAAATTCAGTGATGGATTCACATCCCATTCTATCTCTAAATTGGTTTAGGATCTTCAGGAAATATTAAACAGCTGAAGCTCATTTGTAACATTGTCTATCTCATTTGAAAAACTAGAGACTGAGCCTGTGGGTTTGAAACCCACATGAGTTTCAAGATGAATTCCAGTTCTAAAATGCTTCCTTGTGCTCACGTTTCCAGTAATTTCTCCAGACTCTCCTACCAGCAAAAATAGTGTTACTCTTGAATTCATTCCTTTATCTCCAGAAAAGCCTTCTCTGATTAAACATTACAGATAGCAGCTCCATTCTTTTCTCCCACTCATTTTTTTTTATATTTCTGATCCAATGCCCAATCTTCTTAGGCCAAATTAGGGGAGCACTTTCTTGGGAGAAAATTTCTATGAGAGAAAACATGAAATTGTTTAACTTTTATTAATATATATGATCAAAAAGATATGATCGAGGCGCTGAAAATTCAAATGCTTTTCAACCCAGATTATGTTTCAGAATATGTAGAATTTAGTAAAAAAACTAAAGTCTGGGTTACACCAGGGACATCCTGAAGTAGAATTCTGTGGGTACTTAGATGTTGGTATATGCTCTGTATTTGAGTCTGGTGAGCATCCAGGTTCACAGACCAGGCATTTAAACACAAGTGGACAGATGAAAATGATAAAAGGCCAAATCTAATGGACTCATTTAATGACTTAATTCAGTAGCTGTGATTCTGTGATGCTCAAAAGTCCATACAACCAATTTATCATAGAAAAGGAAGGATTCGTCAGGCAGGGACTGTTAGGTTTTCCTCCGGTTTAGATGTTGTAAGGAACATAAGGATGAAGATATACCTAAGTTATAGGCAGATAGTGATTCTTGTCCATAAAATCATTGATTTTCTCTGCAAGTCTTAATGGAATCTCCTGATATTAAGTAAATTCATTTTAAGTGAAATAGTAGTTTATGTTTTTGCAATGCTGGGCATCCATTCAGAGTCAGAATGTATGGTAGGGTCTATAGTTTTTCATCACAAAAATTTCACTGTGCCATCAATTTTCCTGGTACTAAGTTCATAAGTGTATGAATGATGTCCCTGGAAATCAAAGATTTGTGAAAGCAGCTAGTGACCAAATTCCTTCATGAACCAGCCCAGGTCATTATACTACTCTCTTCATATCACTGATGTCTCATCATAGTCTTACTTATTTGGAGAACAAAATGCCTGACTCTCAGGTCTGTACCACATATTTGAAATTTGTGCTATTTCTTACGTAATTCTTTTTAAACATAAACTTTTCTTTTTTTTTTTAATTTGCATATGGGCAGGAGGCACCAGGGATCGAACTCCAGACCTCCAGCACGGCAGGTCGGAGCTCTGCCTGCTGAGCCACGGCAGCCGCCCTAAACATAAACTTTTCATTAAAACACAGCGTGATGCCTGACATTTCAAAAATTCCTATGAATTTCAAAATAGCTCAGTATGTAAATCCACATTTGAATTTCACAAAGTGGATATAGGCAAATCAAAGATAGGGAAATTGCCAACACCCCTTAAGATAAACCAACCCTGTACTCCTTCCTAGATACCCCTCTGTAACACGGGGCTCACTGTTTTGACCGAATTATGCAGGAAGTTATTCAATACATGCAGTCAATTCATTAAGATTATTTAAACTCAAGGGTGGGTCACTGCACAGCTGCAACTGTGGACCATTCTATATTGATTTCATCTCTCTCCCACACAAAAGCTAACACAGAGCTGTAATGTATCAATATATTCTGGCTTTTTATTGAAGCATGACCTAGTTTGGGTAATTCTCAAAGGAGAATTTGAGGCAGGGGCTTCAGGTGAGGTAGTTTACTTGGAAAAGGATCCTAGGAAGCACTACTGAGAAAGTAGTAAGTCTCACAAAGAAAAGATAAAACTCAGAAAAGGTTACCACTGTGGGGTACCCAGCTGGAGGTTCTCTGAGAAACGGGAAGATAACTACTCCAGATTTGTCCCACAAGGTAACAAGGAGGCCAGGATTTTATTTGATTCCCATCACTCATAAATTGAGGGCTGTTCCAGGGCCGTTAATCCCCCTGTGCTTCGTCGTCATGACTGCCTAGTTGAAATAAGCTCCAGCGAAGCCAGGGAGAAGACTTTCCAGCAGCGCAGAAGAGAGACCCTGGTATAGGGAAGGGAGCAGCATGCCAGAACCTGAATAAAGGTCGACTCAGGTGGCATCAAGAGTTTCAGCTACAAGGGCCAATGAAAGTCAACCCTACGATTTTACGAAAACAGTCATCGACATTACGGCCTTTGTATAGTTTAATGTAAAATTATTTGCCATAATTACCTTTCAGACCCTAGAAAACATTTGTCTCTTGTAATGATGATGTGGGTATCATCTCATTAGAGAAGAAGCACCTCAAATAACATAGTTTGCTTTAAATTTTGTAGTTACTGTTCACCTCCACATTAACTCCTTAGGTTTTCTCCTAAATTATGTAAGTGAAATCCTTGCATGTGTCTCAGCAATTGCCTTAAATTCACTTTGGAAAAAAAAAAAAAGACCCTGGTTTAGAAATAATAATTGAAGGGACAGCAGGGAGAGAAATGTTTTATTATGATATTTTATGGAACCCGGGAGAGTTGAACAGAAAGAGAAAGTACTTGTTGTGGAGCTGTAGATAGAGCTCTGTGTTGTTCTGCAACTCTGCATACATTAGTACAGATTTTCCTTGTGCAGATGAGGAAACCAAGGCTCAGGAAACTCAAATACATAGCCTAAAGTTAATCAGGTTGTAAGTTAGAAGTGAGATGTATATGCAAGTCAAACTGTTTGTCTCCAGCCATTCTGTTCCTTATGTTACAATCTTCCGATATGGAAAGCAGAGTGACTGAAACTAGATAATTCCTAATGGTGGAGAAATGCAATATTATATATATACACACTCACACACGTATAACATATATATGTAGTAATACATTATGTATTGTTTCTGCTTTCCTTTAACTTTGAAATTTTTCTTAAGATTATAGAGATAATGGAGAAGGAAAGACCAAATCAACATTTTCATCTGATCTTGAAATGAAATGATTCTAGAGCTCATTCATAATCTTCAGATAGCGTACTACCCAATTTTTCATATTATTAGAGACTTTTGAAATTAGTAGCCGATCGTACTTGTTGGATGCAAACAGAAGCAATTGCAAAAGAATTAAATATCAATCACTTCAATATGATTTAATCTGAACAGGTTGCTGATGGTTGAATGAGTATATATTTATCAACTGAACTTTACTTTAGAAACCAGTGGTTCCTGCTGATCTGCCCCATTTATTGTGAACATTGCTCAAGCTAGACAGCCTTCTTGCTCAAAATCAAGGGACCCTGAATCCAGTTATTCCATAGCCTGGCCTTAATGTTGGGTATGGTTAAGATTTTCATCTCCTAAATCAATTTTACAGGACCCACTAGTCCCCTTTTTCAGATGATATACTTCCTCATTTGAGTTAAAACGTATATCACTATGCAAGTGGTTGCTGTCATAGAGTGAGCCACTTCAAAAAAATCACTTTGCAGTCTCAGTTACTCAAGGTACCTGTTCTATCAAACCCCTATTTATTCTGGTCTCAGAAGGACTGCCAAGCTAATGTCAGAAAATTTGTGTGAGATAGTATGCATGGAAATGAGGATTACTATACAGGGGTGACGAATAACAGATACTGTAAGGGCATATACTAATCCGAGTTAACTGTGCCCATAATGGTGGTTCAGGTAGGACAGCCCTGTAATTAAAGGTATCTAGGGCTGATTCACCTCACTCTAGATATAACAAAATCAAAAGAACAGTTGAGTTTAAATTAGTAATTCATGGCTTCAGTAGAAAGTGAGGAGTACTGATATTTTCTCTTACATTGGATTGAGATGGATTTAAATGTATTAATTTGCTTCATTCGATTCATATCTGATAATAAAGTGGGGCAAATTATTCCCCATTAACAGAATTCTCTTTGCTTGGCAATTGGAGCAGTCTTTCATGTCTCGTGTCCTCAGTGATTTCTAAACAGCAGTTAAGGGTTTAAAAGTCATCAGTGACACTTAAACTCATTATCAAACTTGATGGGTTGGCATGGTTTTGTTTGTGTTTTCATTTTAGGACCATTTCTGTGGTTGGGGGAGAACTGTGAATGTTTTAGTGGTTTAGTACTCAGGCTTTATTAGCTGAAGAAGGCTGCATGTATAAGCTTAAACCAAAGCTATGCATTGACAGAAAACACATCTCTCATATAGCTCTAGAGAAACAGGGTAATGAATGGTGCTCTCTTCATACTGGCTATCTCCAGCGTTTGACTGTGATATTCAATAATATGGCCAGATACAGTTTTGGAATTTGCAGATGATTGGAAATATTCCAAGTATCCACTGATGAGGATCACTAAATCAACTTTCGTAAGCTACACAGTGTAGTACTCTCCATCTGTTAAAAAAGACTGTAAGCTTCATGCATTCATACGGGTGAAAAGTAGTGTATATTTATTTATCAGTATAAATAAGCAAATCAAGCAATTATTTATAATGGGGGAATGTTGGGCAGAATGCAATTGAGAGAACAAGAAGTGGGAGTGAGGGTCTCCATACGCTTTTTTATTTATGTAGAAATGTATTTGCCTTTCTGCTCAAGGCTTTGCAATGATGTTGTCTCCTTCCATCCAAGTCTTGCTTCAGGGATCTTATCCCCTCAGGAAAACCTTTCTTGAATGTTCTGCCTAGATTTTATTCATCAACTATGGGCCCCATTATGAAATTTTCTTAGAATCCTGTAGTTTTTCTTCCTTAAAGTTGTCTTTGTTTTAATTTTCACTGGGTGCGAGATTATGGATTTGATGTTTCTCTCCGCTACTGCCTCTGAGCCCCTCAAAGACAGGTTTTCAATTTTTGTCAGCTAATCATTGAATCTTCAGAGCCTCAGTGCCACCCAATAACTGTTTCTTGATTGAATAAATGACAGCATGTATACACCATCCAACTGAAACACATGGGCATTTATTTTCTGTATGTGCTTTTTTACCCTTTCCATGTGGGCAATATAGATTGCTTTTGAGACCCATAGGAGAAGCTTTTCAGAAGGAAAAATCTATAGTTGACCTTTCAAGCAATAAGTTCTATTAAAATCCTACTCATATGTACTCTGTATTTCTAAACCATAGTCTAGCCCTGAGAGATTGTGCCCATTTTCTTTGTATGCAGTTCTGCTAGAGCCAAAATTGGCAGATAGAAAGGTGAATTAAATTCCTATTTATTGATCCAGTTGCCCATAGGTGAGAAGAGAAATTTCGAGAATGTATTTGGATTTTCTGTTTTCATTTCTCTCTGGGAAAATAAAACAACAACTCATAACTAACTTTGCAGCTATTCCTAAAGCCAGACTTCTTTTTCATTACTTTCCATACAATTTTCTTCCATTAATTCACCTTCTTTATAGTCAATATTTGCAAAATGCTATCCAGCTTTTTTCTTCATTCCTTCTTCTCATTGTCATCCTTATATTCATATTTTTCAGTAATGAAAAAAATTATATCTCTGCTTGGAAATGTATTTTTTTTACCTTTATTTCAAAATATAAGTAAATTCGTTTAGCTTGCCATTCATCAAGTTTTTAATTTTGCCATGTATCAAACTTTTCAGAAAAGAATACCGTTTCCCCCTTATAATGATAGATGATAGCTCAAGTCCAAGGACTAACACCTTTAATCATTACTTAAGATGAATTTCTTGGCTAAACTTGTAGATAGAGATTAAATATTTACTTTGTCCTGTGACTAGTGATACTAGACCATTCCCTAGGCCTGGCAGTGCTAATGTACCATTGTAATGTAGGTATTTTCTTGCCCACAGAGATGACCTTTCTGGGTCAATGGCCCCATTTCCTAGCTGCTGTGTATGTGAGTGAATTCGTAAGTGGCCGTTCCTCTATTGACTCGCCTACAGCAGTTACTTCCAGATGAGGGTACAGTTCATGCTCCGAAGACCCCATGGCATCAGGCTTGAGCTGTTCTCCGTCTGAGCCTCATCTCTCTCAGACCCGGCTCCCCTCGCTGTCCCCCAGAGTACTCGCACATTCACATACACAGGAGCTTGCAGCTAGGTGCTCCTGCCAGGGAACCTCATCTAAGACGCTGTCTGAAACTGTTACAGGCATGAACAGATATTGGAAGCTATTAACTTTCTTCTGAGCATGCACTAACTAGGTTGTGATACATAGTTTTGTTATGTTATTTTCTGTAATAACATAACAGCTTTTAATTTCTCTTTTACGTGATGGTTGAGACAGATTTTGTTTTAATTTACTGTTCACTTAATTTTCCTTTTTGTTTGCTTTCTATTTCTGTTTTGATTTCTGATTGTTTTTGATGGAATATAGTTGTATTTACTGTTTCTCCTCTACGAAATCATGAAAGTATCTGTATGCATGTATGTGTGCTTAAGTCTGGGAAACTTTTATTTTTTATTTTAATAGTGGATAAATTTATCTCATATTATTGCTGTTATATATATATTTGCTCTCAATTCTATCCTGTTTTAACTTTTAGTTTTTTAATTCTTTTTAAGTATTTTTACCTATATTCTTTTGTGATATAGTACACTGAAAATGGTAATAGAAAGGAAGGAGCTCCTGGATGTTTTTTCAGTAAAAAAAAAAAGCTGATATTTGTCTTCAAAGAAATGTAAGAAAACTTTACAAAAAAAGAGTCTGCATTTCTCTTTTGTTCACGATTTTATAACTTTTTAATACAGGCTGACCTAAATAAAAGAAAAGGGGCCGCGTGGGCTTTTAATGTTAATAAAAGCGCACGATTTCAGTAAGAAATCATTTCAAGGAAGTATCTGCAAGTCTTTAAGAATCAACTTCACATTTGGGGCAGGTGTGGGGGGGTGGCAGCAGCTTTGTTCTAAAAGTTTTAAACAGTTACTTACTACTATTCCTAAGTGGACATAATTCGTTTTTCATGGAAAGATTCTGGTTTTCTATCCCAAGACAATTTGATATGTACTGTGCCAAAAATTCTGTACAGAAATTCATTGCCTTTGACAGAACGCCACATTGTTTCTTCTATCATGATGGCTCACTGACTGCTTTTGCTTTATTAGAGTTGAAGTGTTTTACTATCAAATGGTTCTGCTTAAATTCTTTCTTTTAGGCTAAAACTCCGTAAACCGATACTCATTTGTCATAACATTATGCACTATTGAACCCATTATCTTTTTTTTTTTCGCTGAGGAAGGTGAAAGAAAAATAAGAAATGAACCCTAATGATTGTATTTTTTATAGAAAATTATACCTAAATGCTCACTTTTTTTACGCAAAGTTCTTTCATTCTCACTTCTAAAATATTTTCAGTGTGTTTTCATCCTTTAGACAAAAGAAAATTCACATTTCAGAATATCTCCTGATTTACTGCTTAAAAATGTTTAAATGATCACACCTGTTAAATATGCCTTTTAAATTCCTTACGAGAAGAGAAGCCACATGTCTTATAAAAAACAGCAGTACATGAGGTATTTGACTCATCTCCACCATTAGTTAATGGGAAAACTGAGGCTGCCATTGACCTCTCTGTAATTATGTTTCCTTAAAGTTTCAGACTTCTGAGGTGTCTGATCGATCTAAATTTGAAAGGGTAAAATTGACTCTATTTCTTCCACAGACTCAAAAATCTCAAGGTTATAAACAAGGTTATAAAATGTCAGTCACTGTGGGCTATAGTCAAACCAAGAGTGAGGTCAGATGTTGGTTCTGTCCTTGAAGAAATTATAAATGAATATATGGTCATCTGCAAAGCTACTGTATTTGGTTTTAGACCTTTGGAATCATCAAGGAGAGGAGCCTCAACAGATGTAGTGAAGATTGTTCTGCTCTGTTAAAAGTAGGAGTAGTGGCTCCAGGCTTTATTTGCTGTGAGGAAGAGAACTCTAGAGGGGAGAACCCAGCCACATAAGGCCACCCTGGAGTGTCTTCCACTGAGGGTAGGAAGTCCGAAGAATGCAAACAATTTGGAGTCAAAACTGCTTCCAACCCTAAGGGGGTTGTATTCACCTTCAGAGCATTGGGAAAATTTCAGAATTTTAAGCTTCTCTCTGCTCTGATAGAGCCAATGCATATTTTTTGTTTTGCTTTGACTTTTGAACCAAATTGTAAAATGATTAAAGTTAGCATGTATGAGTGTTCAGAATTCATTTTTATATTATTTCCAGAGGCATTATTGGACTTAAAAGATGCATAACCCACTGGAGCCCACCAAGGAGTAGATTAAGCAGATTGGTGGAAAGACTTAATGAAGCTTGTGTAGTCTGCTGATCCTAGCCCAGTTTGGGGCTATACCAGAGTGGAGTGGTACACAGTCAGCAGAGCAAAAATAGAATATCTCTTACATGCTACCTATTAGTTCCTCCTGTAGTATCTTTCTCCTGGTTTCTTGGGGCAGCAGGCAGTAACAATAGCATATGAACCAGGGTGTTTTCCTCCAGGCAACCTAAAGATGTACAAGTGATTTTCCATTATGTTGGCAGTGTTTGCAATTTTTGCTGTAGATAAAAGTGGCTGTCATATAATGATTATTTTAGGACTTAAATGTGAGTGTAGTTTCAAAACCTGGCTGACATGCAGTTTAAGGTTAAAATTCATCCTGCTAAGCATTGGGAGTGTGTGACCATGGGAAATGGAGGGAATGGACATCAGAGTTGGACAAAGATAGTTCTTTCACTTTTCCTCTGAGTTATTGATGTCAAGAAGTCAAACAAGACATCTGTTGACATATATCACCAGGGCAGAGATGGGAACAGATACAGACTTCAGAAATTGCAAAATTCTTTTTGGGGTAATATCAAAGGATCTACAGGATGACTGAGTTTTTTGAATGTGAATACAGTAACTTCCTTCTCTAAGGCAATTGATAGCCAAGAGATGCCAGCCGTGTTTAGGGGAAAGGGGTAAGGTAGAGAATACCTGGGCCTCCACAGAACCTAAGGCAGAAGCCAAAAACCAAGGGCAAATGTTACATCAAGGTGGGGGTGGGGGGTGGATAAAATGACAGGTGGAAAACTAGTTCAGACAGGGATCACTACAGAAAATTTAACAAAGTCCCAAGTAAAAGCAATTTTTCCCTTGCATATTTCTTAAAATAACGTTTTTCCCTTTAAACTTCTTGATGATCCCTGGGATTTTGTAGAAAAAATTTAAAAAATACTGACTTTCAAAGTTTTGTATTATATGTGAAGAAAGGGAGAATGTTTTCTCTCATGAAATGTGCTTTTCTAACCAACACACACATTGATAACTTAAGCAAATTTCTAGATTGTGCATCATTTAAAAATTTATAAGAAATGAGACTCAAAAGGAAATTCTCTGTGAGCAGTTTATCTCAGGAGTGGTAGGCTGAGGAAAATGGGAGATTATCACCTCTCATTAGGCCGAGAAAGTGGGGACTTGTCATCTCTCTTATAGGCATATTCTAACTGCAAAAGTGATTTTTAAATTGCTGGAAGCATACACAGCTCTAATCCAAACACCTGTGGCTTTTATTCCACTGTGTGTACTGAAGACCTGAAACACAGAATATCAGACCGATAACTCCTTAAAAACAGTTTGAGGAAGTAAAGCATGCTATACTTCCGTGATAAAATAGAAACATGGGAATTGAGACATTGAAGCCGTGGCCAGTACTTTAAGTTGAAAAATGTACAATTCTGGTAAATGTCTTAATTCCTTCAAGTGTTTACAAATATATGTATTGCACAAATAACGGATGATTAGAATTTCTTAGAGCTTCATACATGTAGGGAAGGAAAGCTTCAACCTGTTTGGATATGTAATTAAGTGATTTATTTACATGTAGGTCTTGACAAAGTGAAGGAATTAATGGTCTTTAATACAATTTACTGCATCAGGCTGTAGGAACTCTAAAATTTCATACAGTAAAAAAGGACCATTCATGGAAAGAAACACTTTCTTCCCCTCTTATTTCCATTATATATCACTCCTCATGACATATACTGTTAAAAATAGTATTTTTAACTAGTCTAGGGTCCAGTCTCTCTGCTCTAAATATATTAATTTAACTATTTCTTGATGTATTATATTGATATTTAAGCTATGCACTTCCAGCTTTTATAGCTTCCTTGTATCATCTCCTCCTCCCATAATACTCACAGTTTAGTTTTGTTAACAATTTCAGTAAGTCTTTGGTTATTTGCATAACTTTACATTTTGGCCAGCACCTAACTTTGTATAGCAGGAGCCTGTGACCCACCACCACTTTGGAGGATTTGGATATCAACACGCTATCCTGGCCCTTTCCCCTAACTGTCTCCTAACCTCCACCTAAAAAGCCCTCGCACCTCTACACTGACTTGAATTGTGTGCATGATAGTGATATTTATGTTTATATTTTCTGTACTCGGTATTTAGGTTAATCTTATTCATTGAAAAATCAGTAAACAGAATTAACCCTGTCACTAAGAACACTGCTTATTTCTATGTCTGCCAGCAGATTTGATTATATTACCTGTTTCAAAGAGTTATTTTGTAATTCTTAGGTTAATAATTGTCTTCTTTTCTCCTTGCTTTCTGTCTTTATCATGTTTTAAAGTAATTATTCCATGTCCCTTTGTTCTTGTCTCTAAGCCCTAGCAGATGCTGCTGGTCGCCTGTCATACGTTCTAGGCCCTTACCCTTTCTCTGCATACCTGACCCACCTCGAAGTGCATCAGCATCTCTGTTTGCATGTGGGGCAGACCAAAATGTCAGGAAATGAGCACCCGCAGAGTGCAGCCCTCCACCAGTCATGATAGAAGTTGGGGTATAAATGCCCCCATCACCCTCCCCGGAGCAGGAAAATTCTGCTGCATGTGGATGCTATACTCCCTTTCTCAGAATCCTCTAGAGGGACTGAGCCCCAGTTGCTCATACTGATAATTTGCTCCATAACCCATCCTTCATAGGTCTGCTTCCCTTTTCTACCTTCACTGGGTGATTCTGACCATAACCCAAAGAAGCCTGGAATTGGATCCTTCCCTGGTTGGGCCTCCAGATGAGAGCACAGTCCTGGCTAACACATTGTTTGAAGCTTCTAAGACCCTGCACAGAGAAGCCAGCCAGGTTGTACCTGGTCTCCCATGCCATGGCAATTCTGAAATAATAAATGTGTTTTAAGTTGGTAAGTTTGTGGTAATACGTAGCAATGGGTAACTATTGTAATCCTCAGTAATAATAATCCCCAGCCACCTTACAAAATCGACCTTCCATTCCCAAGACAACCCGAATCTTTTTGCTTCTCTTGTTCTTAGCTATTCTCTGACATCCCGATTTCCATAACATGAACCTGAGAGTTCCTTTGAGTTATATTTACAACAAGATAAGTAATGTTTTGATTGAAATTCTCAATTAATTCAGAGATCTTTAGCAATATATTACCATTGTTTCTTCATGTGTAAAATGAAGATTTTTATCTACCCATCGCATGTTTATGTAGAGAACATTAAGTTAACTAATTTGTGGACATACTCAGTCTCCTGGTACATAAGTGCTCATAAAATATTTACTATTAAAGTTATCTCTGCTTACCTAAATTTAATCAAAGGTGATTCATATGCTACAGAGAACACTAGATTCTTATAAGATGAGTGCAAATTCTGAAAAGAAGTTAAGTAAAATATTGATAGTACTTGATACCAGTTAAGGGAGATCAATAGAAGGAAAATAAAGGAGTACAGCAACCCTTTCAATATTTGGACACAGAAGATGTTTGGACTTTGTTTCTTCTTGATTTGAATTCTGTTTTGAGTGTTAGGCTTCATCACTTAAACATTCATGCTCTGAAAACCAAGCCTGAGCAACTAAACCAGCCTTCTCTTATCATTGAATAACAGAACAGTGACGTATAGACTAAAAAGTTCGTGTTCAACCTAGTCAGTCCTTCAGGTAACTCAGGTGGAGAAGAGGTGCAAAAGCTGAAGTATGTTTACAGTGCAAACACTGACAGCACTTATGTTGCCACTTGGAATTCCTCCCTGAATTATGTGAGTTTACAAAATTGTGCTTATTCAAATGAAAAGGAGCATATGTGTATCACACATTTTAACTTGGGTAAGAACGGTCATCTTTTCTGTCCCTCAACTCCTAGAGCCACAAAATACTCCTCATCTTTTCTTTCAGAAACTTTTCTAAACAGTAGCTACATTTCATTACTGTGACTCCTGGATATGACTGGCTTTCCCAGTATTTGCAATAAACATACATTTTCATGAGTTTTCTACTTCTCCTGTATCTCTAGGAATCCTTTCTGAAGACCTCCTTCCCCAAATAAACTCACAATGCAGCCTGTTTAGTAGGCAATATTGAATAGGTTAAGACATTTCTTAGACATCAGGACTCACTATTTAATGAAGTGTGATGTTGGCAGAAACTTGTGAAATTGGTTTTATATTTTGGAATTTATGAAGAATAGCATGGAAGGAAGAACAGTCTCCATAGTGCATCATGCAGCAAATATGGAAAATGTGGGTAGATCAGATGAAATGAAGAGAAATTTAGGGTTTATAGAGAAATGCTAATATATTTCAGTGATCAGATAACTACAGCCTGTGGGCCAAATATGGCCCACCACTTAGTTTTGTAAATAAAGTTTTATTGGAGCACAGACATACCTATTTGCTTACATCTTGTTTCTGTGTACTTTCTTGCTATAACAGCAGATTTGAAAAATTGAGACAGACTTTATAGCACATAAAGCCAATAGTGTTTACTGTCTGGCTCCTTATCTACAAGTTTGCTGACCTGAATGAATCAAAATCAGTAATTGCATCTTGGATTTGTGGTAATGTTAATTGCATTAATACATTTAGACCTAGATCTTGCGTATAGTATTGAAGTTGCTCAACAAAGTGGTAATTATTTTCCTATCCATTATATAGATTAATTGAAGAAAAAGCACATCATTTTGTTACTATTTTTCTCATTTATGGGATAACTTCAGTGAAAAGCAAGCAAAAGAAATTAATATAAGTCGGTATAGACCTATATATTTTCTATTTAATATTTAACAAATGAAGACTCAGCTGAGTATTTCCCAACCAGGGTTTTGCTTAATATTTTATACTATCAGGATAGCTGCACATTACATTTTCTGGTGATTTTTGAAGAAAATTTGTTTCAAATTGTATTGCCAATATAGGTGATTTGATGATTTACTGGAAAAACAACTTGGATAGTCTGCTCTTTAAGCCTGCAGGTAAATGAGATCCAGAGACACATAATGTTAGTCAGTGTCCTGTGACTTTTATCTTTGAAGTTAAATAATTAAGTAAAATTTAAATAGAATAGAGGTGAAATTTTTCTTGGAACAGAGCCAAATTAGAAAATGAAAGTTAATCACCATAAAATAAATTTGAAAAAAAAAAACCACTAGATATATGTCAGGTATTGAATTTGATTTTTAGTTCTTATTACCCTGGGCATCAGAAACTGGGGCAAGCCACGAGTTCTCATAGAAAATGATCTTGCATAAAATCATACAACAGCATCCATTTCTTTCTCCCACCCTTATCCTTTGTTAGTTCTCTTGTGTTCTTGTGTCTGAACACTGACACCCAGAAGATGGCCCTGTCTTTGTAGTATTTCTTGTAAATTCCATAAATTCTCCTCCAGCGTGATGGACTGAATCCAGTGACTTTCCCCAACCTACTCTTCCAGTTTCTGTTTGTTCTGTTTAGCACAGTTTTTGATTCTCCCTAAACAGCTTCACTAATACTCATTTGCATAATCTTCATCCTTTTGGCAGGTGAAAGGGACAGTACTCTACCATCCCTATGCAGAATCCCAAAGAGGTCTATGAAGAAGTGCCCCCACTGAGGATATAATGATTTCCTTTCCACTAGGATCCCAGTGTGAATGGTTAGCTGGGCAGCTGGGGAGTCAATGTAAAGGATTTTGTCAAGCTTGATAGTGACCTTCTTCAGGGACGCTCTCTCTGGCCCTTGGAAGAGCTAATTTGGTTTAAATAAACATCATTCTGTTAAAAATCCGTTTTGATGATTGAGTTGCAGCAAAGGGATAGCCAAGTGAACAAGAGCAGATTTGTTGATTTTATTTTTTATATTGAAAAATCGTCACACACATGTTTCATACATGGTATACAATCAGTGACTGAAAATATCACACAGTTGAGTATTCATCACCATGGTCATTTTTTAGAACATTTGCATCACTCCAGAAAAAGAAATAAAAATAAAAAACTCATATGTAACATACCCCTTACCCCTCCCTCTTGTTGACCTCTAGTATTTCCTTCTACCCAATTTATTTTACCCTTCGTCCCCTCTATTGTTTACTTATTTATTTTTACTCATCTGTCCATACCCTGTATTAAAGGAGCATCAGACACAAGGTTTTCACAATCACACAATCACATTGTAAAAGTTACATTTTCATACAGTCATCTTCAAGAATCAAAGCTATTGGAACAAAGCACAACAGTTTCAGGTACTTCCCTCCAGCCACTCCAATCCACTATAAACTAAAAAGGAATGTCTTTATAATGCATAAGAATAACCTCCAGGATAACCTCTCATCTCTGTTTGAAATCTCTCAGCCTCTAAAACTTTATTTTGTCTCATTTCTCTCTTCCCCCTTTTGTCAAGAAGGCTTTCTCAAACCCTTGTTGCCAAGTAGACTTATTGATCAGGAACATATATTCAAACCCCAGTTCGCATAATAAGGATCTCAGTGCTTAAATTTTACCAGAATGTATTTGAATAATAAAGTCTGGGATGAAGACGTTCATCTTGGCTTTAGTCTCACATATATTAAAATTGCTCTGGGAATGAATAGACTGTGCTGTTTGTGTGCCAGGCTCTTCAACTGTGATACTGTGACAAAAGATCATTGTTGGATCATTGTAGAGAGGTGTTCTGAATGTGAAACTTTCCAAAGCTAGAAGGAATAACAGGAGTACTCTATAGATGCCAGAATACCTGAAGAATAGAAGAATAAAAAAGGACTTAGTAGCAGTTTGCTTCTATTCATTTTTAGGTCAACAACCAAGATTTGTGGAAGAGTCTTCCTCCCCATTCACAAGTGGAACTTTACCCCTTTGAATTGTCACTTGGAAGAAAACTTCTCAGATTAGCAAAGAATATGCAGATGGGAACCACTGGCAATTTGAAGACAGTATACTTGATGATAAAACACTCTTTGCCATAAATATTAAAGGAATTAAAAAAATAAGATAGCATTTAGTAATATATATATATGTGTGTATACACACACATTTTACTCATTAAAAAGTACATTGTGAAACTTAAATAATTCCTTTATCCCATGAACAGTCAAACTTGGCAAGCTGCTAATTAGAACAATTTAAAGCAGCTTCTGTCTAACTCAGTTTCTACATTTAAGAATGTGCTCATGGGGCAGGTATTCAGTTCTTTAAAACTCGCTTTCAATCAGGTCTGTTTGAGCTTGGCCTCTCCCATGCCACAATCTTAGACAAATCTGGTTTGATTTATGAGAACTCTGGAGAGACCATATTCAAGGTTCGCCAAGTTCTCCCCTCTGTTATACATCGCCTAGCCCTCATTGTGGGAGTGGGAGCTCACTTACAGTCCTGATAAGTATTCTCCTAGGCTGAGGTGGGTGACAGCAGTTTGGCTAGTTTACATTTCTTTTTTTTTTTTTCCATACAAAAATGAGAATCACATTTTACTGGAAAATGTCTGTTTTTTTTTTTTTTTTGCTCCATTTTTAACAAGTTGTTTATATATTCTTACAATTAGACTTCTATGTGACCTTTATTTTCAAAAATACAATAATATGCTAGTTAATGTGAAATAAGTAACTGAGAAGAAACAGGAACACATGTAAATCATCTTCCCATGATTCATCTTATTCCATTGGACTGTCTCAGATAAAATGAAGAGGCTCACTCTATGAATCTGGGTCTCCGTTAGGAAAGCTCCACTTTTCTATAGACACCTAAAACCATTCCTCTAACTCAATAAGTGATTTCCCCATAATGGAGTTTTGTGATAGGTTTCAAATAGAATAAATCTATGAAACATTTCAGATGGTGTAAATTGTAATGCAACAAAGATACCAAGAAATGAGAAAATGATTTTTTCCATCTCGATGATGGAATGACGTGCACTGGTGGATAGTCAAATTAATTATTCAAATAGTGTTTAATGACTTTACAGCAGCTATGCTAATTCCCACCTCATAGATTGGAATAAAAGTTTTTTGTTTGTTTTTTGGAGCTTGGATAACATGCTATGTTGCCAGAGGAGCAAAAGAATCCTGTTTAAGAGAACTAGTTTCATTTTAGAGGACCATATCTATTATGAAAGCTCTGCATGAAGGTATAACATCTTTATTTAGCCACATTCTTGAGCTTCCGTTCTTTATTCTGCAGCTGGTAGATATGAACAACAAGCCCAACTCAACTCATTCTCTGGAATCATTTGGGCTACCAAAGAAAATAAGCTGCTTTCTTTAGAAATAAACAAGTAATCCTATGCACAGTAGAAAATTGTATCCAGTTACATAATCAGTAAACTCCGTAATTAGAATCAGATAAAGAAATAAAACAAGTAATATGGAGAAAGAAAAGGATCCATATTTTACCCCCAGGACAAGATATCCGTCAAGAAATACTCAAGATATACATTACGTGATGAGATTTGGCAGGGCCTGAAAAGAGCTTTCTACAGATACCTCCCTGATTCAATGACTGATGCTTCGTGCACTGGTGTTCTTCAGTTAAGATTGGAATCTTAACCAGGTCTTTCAGGAGTAGTTCTGCTGACATCTGAATATAGTGTCTTCTGGAAGAAGTGATGCAGTAAATATTAACACCTTTTGTGTGAAAAATTTAGAATCATCTTGCAAATAACAGATAAATGGTTGTTCTGAGAGGAAGGAATGCTTTGCTTGAAGCTTTGGAAGAGTTAAGGCTGTATACTGCCAAAGATGGCAGTCTCAGATAGAGACAGTAGAGTTGGCAGAGAAGTTGGTGGGTGTTTGGCTGAGGAGAAAGTGGGAGAGATTGAGGCAATGCTTGCTAGAAGGAAAAGTATTTGGGAACCAGAGGTCTCTCATCAGAGATGCTAAACTTTGTGGCCACCTTTCTCCCCAGTAGAGGTAGGCTTGGCTGCCTTAGGATGGAACCGTAATTTATTTTGCACAATAAACACAGCACTTTTATTTCCATTCAAACATTGCTCTCCCAGTATATTAAGTCTTATAGTTTAAAAGAGAAGTTTAATAAACTGGAATTTTGTTGAGCTATTTATTGTTAAATTAATTTAGAATTTCTTGGACCCATGGGCTTAAATGTTTCCAGGTGGTATCATGAAGGTTTTTTAAAAACTTAATTACAATATCCATAGTGAAGTCAGTTGGCCTAAATAAATATATGATCAATGAAGAGCTAAAAGTCATAAAACAACTGGTTCTTTTTCTTATGAGGTGGAATTAAATATCTTTATCCCAATCTTGTAATGAATAACAGCCCTTGGCAACATGTCAGCATTAGGGTATCAAGAAGTTGAATGAGCACTGAGGACAGGAGACACTCAGTATCCCCACACTCATACGAATTTCTGGACACATCCTTTGGTACTCACAAAAAAGGTGGGAGATCCAGTCCCATAAGAACCTTCCTGTCATCTTCCTCTGGCCCATGAAAGAGTGGAACGAGAACATGTAGGGGAAGTTGGTTAAAGCAGGGAATGTGGGTTTGTAATGGTTTATTACCCTAATAAAGGGGGAGGAGACTTCTTGTATTTCATGCCAGGGAAAGACTTTTCAAAAAAGCTATTCCCAGGGGTAAAGGTAGGGCACAACAGATCTTACTCTAAAGCTGGATGTTTGCTGATTTGCAGATTTGACTTCTTTTCCTGCCATTTGAGCATGTATGTCAGTGTTGAAAGGCTCTTGAGAGCTGTGTGTATACCCTGAGAGTTTGAGGGTCTCCATGAACACAAGGAGGGGTACCTCCTTGTTCTAGTTTACTAGCTGCCGGAATGCAACACACCAGAGACAGATTGCTTTTAATAAAAGGGGATTTATTTAGTTAAAAACATAGTTTTTCAGAGGAAAGGCAGCTAACTTACATCTGAGTTTCTTTCTTATGTGGGAAGGTACAGGGTGATCTCTGCTGGCCTTCTCTCCTGGCCTCTGGGTTCCAACAACTTTCCCCAGGGTGATTTCTTTCTGTATCTCCAAAGGCCTGGGCTGAGCTGCAAGTGCTGAGATGAGGTATGCTGAGCTGCTTGGGCTGTGCTGCATTATGCTCTCTCATTTAAGCACCAGCTAATTAAGTCAAACATCATTCATTGCAGTAGGCACGCCTCCTCGCCGACTGCAGATGTAATCAGCAACAGATGAGGTTTACATACCGTTGTCTCATGTCTACAAGCAACAGAACTAGGTGCCTTCCCCTGGCCAAGTTGACAACTGAATCTGACTACCACACTCCTGTTGACCCGAACCATTATGAGGGCCAGAGATACTTGGGTTAGAAGAACAGTGCAGGAGGGGGGTTTCTTGCATCCCTGCACTTGATGGGATGTGAACAGGCTTTCCTAGGTTACATGGACGAGGACAAAGGGTACCAGGCTTTGGTCTGTCATAAAGTGAGTATATTCAAGTGTTACAACCATAAAGAATTTCAGCAGTAAGAGCCTCTGGATTTTAACTTGGTGAAGGGACTTAGAGGGTTAATTCAGCTAAAGAACACTTTGCCCAGATCAGGCAGCTGTGAAATGCTTAGAACCCCATGGGTCTCTCAGAGAACTCACATTGGCAGCCCACTAAAGGACCAGCATGGATACTCCAACACCTGCCACAAAGACAGCCGTGACTGCCAGCCAATATTAGCATGGAGAGTTCTTAAATAGGAGTGTCGTTCAGGGGATCAACTTCCCCCTTTCTTTGAATCTTTTCTTCACTGCCCCAAATCTATAAAAGGCAAAGAGAGTAAAGGAGGCTGAGGAAAATGAAACCACATCGCCTTCCCTTTTGCACACTGCCGAGCCATGGATTGGGGAAAGGAGAGAAGTTTACTTTGAATCCAACGTTGGAATTAATATTTAAACTAGAAGGGACTTTTTCTTTCTTTTTTTTGTTTGCATGGACAGGCACTGGGAATTGAACCTGGGTCTCCGGCATGGCAGAAACCACCATGGCCTGCCCTAGAAGGGACTTTTTAATACCTAAAAATTAGATTTAATTACCCAAAATGAGACTGTTCCTCATAACCAGAAATGTCTGAAAAGAAATGGCTTTTAAGGTCGGAAAAAGTCTCTAAGATGTAACATGTTTGATGGGAGTGTTTGAGAAAAATATAGCCTTTTCCTGTGTCTTGCTCACTTAGCTCAGATTTTTATTCTAGTAGACCCTTGGGCCCATTTCTTTGCTCTGGTCTCTCCATTAGTCCACGTTCTCAAAGCAGATGGTATCCCCACTGCAGTTTACTTCTTTGCAATAAAGTCGTAATATATCCTCTGGGACACAAAGGAAAGAAACCTTTTTTTCATTAACACCCACCCTAAGGAGACATTTGAGGCGTTTTTCCCTAATCAGCCCACTCATGAAATTTTAATACCACAGATATACTTAACATCTGTTTATGTACTATATTATACCTTGATGATTCATAAAAATTTGTACATAAAAAGGATATTTTTTTACCTATCCTGTCGTCCTCAAGAAAACGTTTTGAGAATGCACACTTTAGATAATTCACTTACCCCATTGGCCTCTGTAAAGAACTCTGGAGTGAATGATTTTCTATATTATGTATGAAGGAGTTATAGGGTTCCACAAATTGTCCCAGTGAACATCCCATGGCCTGAGGGGGTGCGGTTGAGGTGCCATATTGCCTGTCAGCACAGGCATCATCCTCATGGTACGCTACATGAATACCAAGGAGTGGCCCTTCCACTTCAACCTGGGCAGCTCTGTTTCTGTTTTTATATGTCCCTACATTAGGGCTCTATGCAATATACCAGTTTTGAAAACAGTTCTTGGTTTTTTTTTTTTTAACTAAAAAAAAATTTCTTATCTCATTAGACCCACAATGTTCCTCTTGCTTTCAGATTCTGGCTCTGTAGTTTATAAGACCATCATGCATATTGGAATTTTAAGAGAATGGCAACTACTCACTAAGAAAGACTCAAAAATGTTTGTGGGATTCCAGCAGATGAGGAGAATGTATTTTTTATGGGGATTATCCCATAAAGATTGTCCTTTGCCTCTCAGTGTGCAGTTTTCTGCTAAGACCTACTTCACTGATCCATGGGAGAGTCTTGACAGTAATTCATATTTATACCATTTTATATTTTAGGAAAAATCAGACCAACAATATGTTATATTGTTTTTGTTGGATCTTACACATTTTATTCAATGCAATCAATGTATGATGGCTGATTGAAATTAAATTCCCAGAACTCTGTGAAATTTGACTGTAATACATTAAGTTAGAATAAATATTTTATGGTGAGAAAAATGCATAGAAGAGGTGAATCCCATTTAAAACGTTACTGTTATGGTTTGTGTAGTTTGCCACATGAGAAACCAATCAATTACATCATAAAGTTTATATCTTACAAAACCAATAAAATTGTAGACATATATAAATGACTTAAGCCTAACTGAAATTCTCTCCCTGTTGTGAAGAGCTGTTAAATAAGGAAAGATGTATTCATTCATTCATTAATCTATGAAACATTATGGAAATACAAAGGGTAGAATAAGTAACAAAGCTTAGAAGCTCTTGTGAAAGGGTCAGAAAGAAGGTAACTTTTGAGCTGGGTTTTCTAGACTCTTGCCAAGTAGGAAGTGGAATAAGATTCCAGATACAGGAAATGGCTTCATTAAAGCATCCTGTGAGTCTTACAGTATGTGGTATTTCCATCTAGTTTGTGGAGTTTTCAGGCAAAGCTGATATGAGGCATGGCAAGGAGAGAGAAGGGACCAAGATTGTTGGAGAAAAGAACTATTCAGTTGGATTTCCTCAGGTTTCAAAACTTCCACACAGTATTAATGTGTTTGAGATTTATTCTGTATGCAGTTGTAAGTCCCTGAAGTTTTAAGCAGGAGGGGGGCATTTTTTAAGAATTACATTTTGGAAATCCAAAGTTTACAAAATTTAAAGTATATATTCAGTAGAAAATTCATGTAATTTGTTTAGACCAAGGCTATGTTTGTCTGTCCTTATCTCCTGAGCCAAT
>PVIY010026585.1:0-34372 GCA_004026745.1 Myrmecophaga tridactyla
AATGGATAGCACAATGCCACCTAACTGTAATACAATAATGTTAGAACACTGAATGAAGCTGATTGTGAGAATGATAGAGGGAGGAGGACTGGGGACACAAATGAAACCAGAAGGAAAGAGAAACGATAAAGACTGAGATGGTGTATAATCTAGGAATGCCTAGAGTGTATAATGATAGTGACTAAATGTACAAATTTAAAAATGTTTTGCATGAGGAAGAACAAAGGAATGTCAATAATGCAGAGTGTTGAAAATAGATGTAATTAATATTTTAAAACTTTAACATATGTGTGAGGCTAAAACAAAAAATATTTATTTGGTACAAAATTAGTATTTTGACTAGTGCATTTCCTAATATAACTTATGTGAACAGCTTAACTGAACACCATAAGTACATGGAACCTCGAATAGGGCATGAGATTTTGTAGGTTTGTCCAGAGTGATGCCTCAATAAATCCCAGAGTGATTTGAACAGTGAATAAAAAAGTATTTGCAAAGTTGTCTTGAGGGAATGGTGAGAAAGGGAGACAATTCAATTTCCCCAAGTGGAGAATTCTTGATATTCTCACAAGCAGTGAGGACAACCAAAGCAATAGGCTGAGCCCCCAATCTTGGGGTTTGTTCATATGAAACTTAACCCCACAAAGAATAGGCTAAGCCTACTTAAAATTAGGCCTAAGAGTCACCCCCAAGAGAACTTCTTCTGTTGCTCAGATGTGGCCTCTCTCAGACAACACGACAAGCAAACCCACTGTCCTCCTCCTTTCTCCGTGGGACATGACTCCCAGGGGTGTAGACTTTCCTGGCCACATGGGACAGAAATCCTAGAATGAGCTGGAACTCAGCACTAAGGGATTGAGAAAACCTTCTTGACCAAAAGGGGGAAGAGCAAAATGAGACAAAATAAAGTGTCAATGGCTGAGAGATTCCAAACACAGTCGAGAGGTTATCCTGGAGGCCATTATTATGCATTGAATAGATATCACGTTGTTAGTTAAGGCATAACAGAGAGGCTGAAGGGAACTGCCTGAAAATGTAGAGCTGTGTTCCAGTAGCCAAGTTTCTTGAAGATGATTGTATAATGATATCGCTTTCACGATGTGACTGTGTGACTGTGAAAACCTTGTGTCTCATGTTTCTTTTATCTACCTTATGGACAGATGAGTAAAACATATGGATTGAAAATAAATAAATAATAGAGGGAACAAATGTTAAAATAAATTTAATAAATTGAAACGCTAGTGATCAATGAAAGGGAGGGGTAAGGGGTATGGTATGTATGATTTTTTTTCTGTTTTCTTTCTATTTCTTTTTCTGAATTGATGCAGATGTTCTAAGAAATGATCATGATGATGAATATACAACTATGTGATGGAAAAAAAGAATGTTCATATTGTATGTTAATTGGTTTTATTAATAAAAATTATAAAAAATTGTGGATGGCTGTAATGAATTTGACAGAGTAGTTTTAGAAAAATCACCATACCTGGAGATACTATAGGGATTAGAAGGCAAGGAGACTAGAAAACAGGTCATGCTTATGAAATGCCAGGGACTTGGACTAATGTAATGTAGTGGGAATATCAAACAAGGGGGAGCTGTGGCAAATGCTTCAAGCACAATGTGATATAATTTTGATGTAATCAAGGACATGAAAGAAGGTGATATCATGGAAATGAATGTTAAGTTTCACAATGGGAACTGGGAGAATGAAAAATTTACCCAATAGCAAAAATAGGGAAGACAGAAGGGAAAAACTGTTTGGATGGATGGGAGGGAGGAAAAACATGATAAGTACATTGTAACCAGTGCTGTCCTATAGAAATATAATGTAATCACATATATCATTTTAAATTTTCTGGTAGCCATATTCAAAACAGTAAAAATAGACAGATGAGGATTGCATGGTTAATTCAGTACTAGAATTCTCTCCTGCCATGCAGGAGACCTGGGTTTGATTCCTGACCCATGCACCCCCCCCAAAAAGAAAGTTGTAAACAAAATTCCCTATGATATACATACCACATATCTGCATCTATGTGTGTATATATACATATACATATGTGTGGGGAGACACATTTAAAAAATAAGCAGATGAAATTATTTAATAAAATGATGTATTTATCCCAGTTTATAAAAAATATGTCATTTCAACATGTAATCAATATAGGACCTGTTAATGAGATATTTACCTTCATTTGAAGTCTTTGAAATCTGCCTATATATTTTACACTTAGAGCACATGTCAATTTAACTATATTCCAGGTGCTCAGTAGCCAGCCAAGGCTGGTGGCTACCATATTTAACAATGCATCATTAAAAGGTTTAATGGAACTCTCAAAGATTATGCAGCAAATTTATGTGATTTATTAAAATTTATTAAAACAGTGAGATGACCACTGTTATTTTGGAAATTATAATTCTGTACTTTCTCCTCTTTCATGCCTAGTGCTTATTTTAGTTCTTTCAGATTCAAAATGTTCTTTAAGCAAAGTGTCATTCTTTCCCAAAATCAGCAAGAACTTTAGAAATATCCATGATATTCTGTTTCATTGCTTGGAGTTACTGCTGCCTCATTTAATTCTCTATTTGACTTATAACTTTAAACAAACTAATTTGAATGTATTCTTTCTTATTCCTTTGTCAGTCTTAAAACTCTTTATTATGAAATAACAGAGCAATGTGTCCTCAAAAACCTTGGATAAGTGACATTTAGAACATTTTTCATTTTTCTCTGTCTACATATGCGTGTCTTTCTTCAGTTTAATATCTGACATAAACTTGCTGGATTTTTGGGTCTTCACTATATCCTAAAGAACAAAATACAATAGGGAGCCTACTTCTATAGAAAACAAGCCAAGGACATTGTGTTCCATCTTTACAATGAAATACAGATTTCCCATTAAAAGGCAAATTCATCATTTCAAAAAGTTGACTAGAATGTTGCATAAAAAAATACAGCTGCTTAAATTTAGAGTGTTGAAAAAAGTCCAAAAAAAAAAAAAAATGTTCCCTGGGTCTCCAGCATTTTCATTTGACTATGTATTGAATAGGTTTTCATTCAGTCTAGGATCTTGCCTTTTAGAATTCTATCCTAGAATAGTTTGATAATTGTTTTTAGCAAGTCTCAACTGCAAATTAAGCTCTACTATGATGCTTCATTTACTTAAACTATGTATTTTGCTATCTAGAAATATCTTTGTATTTGCTAATATAGTGAGGGTTTTTTTGTACAAGAAATAATGGTACTTTCTTATAGTTCTTTGCTTTTTCATATTTGTTCTTAGATTTCGCCATTACCATTTAGTTTCTCTTTTCTTTTCTTTACTTTGCCTTTCTTTCCCTCTTCCCTCCCCTCCCCTCTCCAGGAGAAGTCTCCAGCTAGCTTCCTTCAATTTCTTCTGTCAACCTTCAGTTTCTTCTATCAACTGTTTCACTCTATCCTATTTTTGTGATCAGAGTGCCACCTTTTAGTGATTCTAATATGTTCTACCCAACTTTTCCCAGCTTAATTTAGAAATAAGAAGTAGGAAAGCTGATGATATTCTCTGCAGTAATTCTGTCAGGGGTCTACAGGCAACATGCCACCCACAAGCTGGCTAGTGAACCTTGAAGAGTTTTGCTCCATGCTACTGAGCCTAGCCACAAATTCCCAAGAAAGTGATCTATGTGCTGTAGAAGCAAAGAGGTTTATGTTAACCAAATCTGTGTAGTGCGTGTATTTCCAAGAGGCATTAATAATTGTTTATTAAAAGTTGTGGCAAAGTCTCCATCCTTACCTCTGGAATTAGTCCTGCTTTTCCCTCAGGATCTAATAGCATAGGATAGCCTGGAACCATAGAGAGTACTACTGTTTAAGAACTGTGTTTACATGCCTCTGAGAAAAGCTATTTCCTAGCTTTCTTAAGCTGGGTATTTGGTTCTCTTCTATTATCCTAGTGGCTAGGAATTTATACATATGGTAATATTGCCCCTCAATTAGTTCCTAAAAGTGTTTCTAATGATTCTTTGATATCCAATATGTTTTACCAAAACCAGTTTGGTACCATTTGCAGACCCTCACTTCTCCAAAGTCCAGTTTCTTCCTAAAGAATTGTTCATTTTAAAAGAGATCTTCCTTTAGTTAATCTCAGGCTACTTATAGAATAGCCTCTTTTTCCCCCAAGTTGCTTAACAATTTTATGCAGTAATTTTTTCTAGGCCCACATTTTATTCTAGACCCAAATGAGGGGAGTATTTTCTGTGCTGTATCATAGTTATGGGGGGTATTTCATACTTGTGCTTCCAGTACTTTGGCAGCACTGGCTATCAAAACTGCTTAGACTGCAAAAAAAAAAAAAATACATATGAAATGAAATCCATCTGGCATTTTTTGTTGAATTAGGACCAGAGAATTTTTGTTAAATATTAACAGATGGCTGAATTCTTAATATCAAACTAACGTTTTAAAACATCTGAGAGGACCCACATGAGGGGAAAAGGATAGTGGATCATGTGTTTTCTTCATCGCTGAGCCCTTCCTTTACACATTCCCTCCCCCCATTATTCCAACCCATGTGTTGAGAATCACTGGAATCTCCTATCTCAGATTATTATTCTTTGGTAGCGGGTATCAAAATAGTGTGTGATGGTATCAAAATTGTGTGGTCAAGTGTTACCAAACTCAGGTGATATATCGCTATTGGCATGCCTCAAAATCTTTTATTAAAGCCAATTTTTTTCTCTCTCTCTCTTTGATAGGAAAAAGAAAAGAAGTATATGCTTCCCTTGGACAACCTGAAAGTTCGGGATGTGGAAAAGAGCTTTATGTCTAGCAAGCACATCTTTGCACTCTTCAACACAGAGCAAAGGTAAGATAATGAAGCAGCTTCTGTTTTCAGATTTTTTTCCTTGAATTTCTATATGATCCAGAGATCATATTTGCAGATAGCTCCTTTGGTCCTGCCTTGGAGTTATTAACACTTCAATTTTTCTTTCATATATTTTGTATTTTTAGCCCCTTCCATGGTTTATGGCTTAGAAAGATTATAACTTATAATAGGAAGGATCATCAAATATGAATTAGTTCATTCCCTGCTTTTCTAGCAGGCACCAAAATTATGCTGCTTCTATTCTAAAACTATGTTTTATAACTTTAAAGTGTTCCTTATCCTGAATTTATGTTTACATACTTACAAATTTATTATTGTAAAATACTATTAAATTGCAATTCAATAATGGATGGATATCACTTAAATAAGACCTCATATATATTATGACTAAATTCTTGCATAAGCATATGGAATTATTCAGTTAATGTGAATAATAACTAGTACTTTACAGTTTTTCAAAGCACTGTCTACTTTCATTATCTTTGGTTTTTGTAAAAATAGCCATGTGAGCTAAAAATAGAGAGTAGTGTGGTTGCTATTTTATAAATTAGAAAATTTAGGCTCAGATAGCTTAACTTTCTTAAGCCAACAGAACAAGTTTATGTAGGAATTTTGAACTTTAATCAGGACTTCTAAGTCCATTTTCCCTCTACTCTTATTTCTTTTGCTTTTCTTATTGCTGTTCATCTAAAACATCAAAACTTTTTTGGGGGCTGATCATCACATGCAGTCCATGGTTGTATATTGAAACAAAGAAGTAAGCTTAAATAAACAAATTTGGAGAGATAACAGAAGACAGCATATAGAAATTTTAAAGGGCTACAACTAGGCAAGAATAATGAAGGAGATTCTTTCCAATGGAAATGTTATATGAAAAAGCTAATTAATTTCTATGAGTCAGTTACTAAGAAACTGATCATTTGGTGGCAAGATCTAATTTTAACCTAACCCTCTAATCTAAGACTTCCATCTTTATTTAGCAGTGAATTTACTTGATTGGGTTCAATGACTGGCCCAGGGTCAATAACATAGTAAATCAAAATAGCAAGAGAAGACTTCTTCCTACATTCCCAGTCTGTTGCTCAGAGTGACTCATTAGACAAAAATACTTAGGAAATCTGCAAAAGCAAGAGAAAAGAATCAAGGGGAAAGAAAATTAATACTGAAATGGAATTTTAAACGTTGTGGTATTATTTAATAGTAATTTAAATTTTAAAAAAGCACTAAAAATAATAAAGGATAAAGAGTCTTCTTGGTGAGAGCATTAGTGAGCCATTGGCACTAGGTTAAGTATTGTTTACATACTTTATCAGAGCAATAGAGAAATGGGAGGTCCTAAGGTAATCTCCAAAGATGTGCCTAGTCTTGTTGCTGGATGCAGAGCTGGAATGTGTACCTGTCAAACTGGAAATCAAACTAAATTTGAGTCTTTGGTCAACTTACAAAGTACAGGTTATCAAAGCGCTTAGTACAAAAGTAAAAAAAAAAAAAAAAAAGACAGTGGTAGAACTTTTTTTTTTTTAGATGAAATACAACTGTGGATTTTAAAAAGACTAAAAGTTAACAAATTAAGAAAACTGGACTTCCAGAAATATTGGTATTCTGGAATCCCAAAGTTCTCCAAAGATATTGAACTGTTCAACCACTTCTCAGAGACCTCTGTGAGTACATAGATGTCCCACCCACAGACATGTTTGCCATTGTCTTTTCCTTTGAAATCTTGATCTTTTAAACTTATTTTTGTGTTGTCTAGGCCCTCTAGTACAACGTTGAATAGAAGTGGCCATCTTGTTTTGTTCCTGATATTAAGAAAAACAATTTTTAAACTTTATACTTAAGTACTTTTGGTAGGTACCTGATATGAGATAAAGAAGATCCCTTTTCTTCCTAGTTATTGAGGTTTTTAGTTTTGTTTTAAAATCATGAATGGGTATTGAATTTTATCAGATGCTTTTTCTGCCTCTATGAAGAAGATTATATAATTTTTCTTCTTTAATTTGTTAATGTGGTGAAAGATAGTAATAGATCTTCTAATGTTAAACCATCCTTGGTTCCCCTGGGATTAACTTCAGCTAGTTCATCATATATTGTTATTTACTATACATTCCTGGTAATATTTTATTTAGGCATTTGCATGTATGTTCGTAAGTGAGACTGGCCCACAAATGTCCTTTTTTTGCTATCGCTGCCTAGTTTTCATGTCAAGATCATTTTGGCTTGATAAATTGAGGTGGGAATAGTCTCTAATGTTCTTTGTAAACATTTCTATGAGATAAATAACCATTAGTTAAATGTTTGGTAGAATTTACACATAAGATCATCTTACCCAGGGGGTATTTTTGATAAATAGGCTTTTAACTAGTGATTCAATTTTTTTAGTGATTATTGATATATCCAGGTTTTCTATTTTTTCATAAGTTGGTTTGGGCAAATTATAATTTTTCTAAAAAATTGTCCATTTGTCTGATTTTAAATACATTAGTATCAAGTTTCAACCTTCTTTATTCTTAATATCAAGACTTTTTTTTGACCCATGACTACTCTTGCCAGAGTTTGTTTTCAAAGAACCGGCTTTTGGCCTCTTTGATCCTCTATTATATATCTATTTTTTCTATTTCAGTAACTTCTGTTCTCATCATTATTCTCTTCTTTCTATTTTCTTTATATTTACTGTGTTGGTCTTTTTTCTAACTTCTTAGTTTAGAAACTTATCTCATCACTTTCTATTGCTTTTCCTTGTATATGCATGTAAGTCTACAGATTTCCTGTAGATCGACTTTAGCTGCTTATCATAATTTTTAACACATACTACCTTTGTTATCATTCAGTTATGTTTCCTAATCTCTATTATGATTTCCTCCTTTGACCTGTGAGTTATGTAGAACTATGTTTAATAATTTATATAAATATATATAGTACATGAAATTTTGTTTTTTGTTGTTATTTCTAACTTAATTGTATTGTGGTCAGAGAATATGACATATTTCACCATAGTTTGTGGTGAAATTTTATAAATATTTCATGTGTGCTTTAGAAGGATGTACATTTGCCAATTTGGAAGTCAATTGTATCATGTTTGTCAATTGTGTTTAATCTATTATCTAAAGTTGCTGTGTTCTTCTTAATCTTGATTTATTCAAACATTTAATAAGAATATATTAGGCTTTTACTATGTACCAGGCACTGTTCTATGTGCTTAAAATGCTTCTATAAATAAAAAAGGCAAAACAGATTATAAATTTTAGATTATATTCTAGACAGGAATGTGGAGAGGGAGGACTATAGTTTTAAGGTCATGCTAAGGCCCATTTGGTCCAAGGTATGTTGGCTCTGGTAGCCAGCAGAGATCTATTTCTGTCCAGGGGGGTTGTTCGGCAGCCACATGGTGTTTTCTGAGCACTCCTTGGGGTTGATGAGCTTTGTTTTCTCTTAAAATAAGGCATTCTTTCTTTGGCACTGCTTTGTAGCTGTAATTCAGGATATGGTTTATCAACATTACCAAGTGTTCCTACTCACTTCCTCCTCCCTTTTCCTATAGAAAGTGATTTTAGGATGTTTCACAACTACACTTAGTCCCTAGCATATTGCCAACACTCAATAAAGGTCAAATAATACTGCAATATAGCTAGTGTGTGCTCTTTAGCCCTTCTGAAAAAGAATAGTTCTTTATTCTCATTGTTAAGCAGTATATTTTCTAATGTGTGAACTGGAAAGAAATTAGAGTTGAGTTTTCCATTCATATACTTTCTGCCTGTTGCTATATTAAGATGCCCTTGGAGTTCAAGTTGTTTGGAAAAGTTATTAATTAAATTTGCTGGGCAAAGGGTGGTATGCAATGCCCTGTCTGAAAGGTAGTATCTCACTTAGAAATAGTTGAATGTTAAATTATATTAAAAGAAAAGCAATTAGTCTTCCAGAAATGTGAATGGTAGAGGCTCATCTTTATTAGTATTCATGTAGAGTAAAAATGTGTACTACTTTGGACTAGGAAATGAAATATTATATGAGGAATATAATACAATTAAGCTTGGGTATGGAACATAAACAAGACACCTGGACAAATTATTTTACTTCCTTTACCCCACTATTTTCAAAATAAGGCTTAAGACATCACTTCTTGCCTCATTGAATAAGTAAGAATTGTTTATATTCTGAGTATTTTTCTCTGTCAGTAGCCAGTTTGCCATCATACATTTTCCTGTGGCATGAAAGTGGGCTCTCTTTTCATATAGACTGTTTGTAATGCCATTTAACTGTGAGTACTTGGTGGGAGGAAAAGAAAATCAATTTGAATGAATTTATTATCACTCTCAATTGACTTACCTAGTACATTGTAATGTTTCTGTAATGTCATTTATGATATAAAGGTTTAATTTTCCCCATATTTTACTGTCAGTATCAAAAAAATTCCAGTAGATATGAGACCAGGTGACTTCTTTCCAAAGGAGAATACACATTAAACTGGTATTAAACAGGTGTTAGTGGTGTTGCTGTGAGAAACATTTATAGTTTGTCAAATTAAGTTATGGTTTATGTTAAGACATTGTAGCAAACTTGTACTTCTTTCTAGTTCTATCACAATGATAAATTCATCAGTTAAAATATAACTGTGAGGGAAGACTAGGAGTAGGACACTCCAGGAATCAGTCATTCTACCGAAACAACTGTTGAATTGGCAGGAACTGTCTGAATCAACTATTTTGGAACTCTGGTGTCTGAATATTTGCAGTGCCTAGAGAAGAGATGAATGAAGAAACTGGTAAATTGTAGCAAATATCAGTGAATTTCACCTTCTGTGTAATAGCTACCATCTCCCATCCCCTACCCCCCAAGCAAATGGCAGACAGCTGTGGGGACTGCAGCTAGCATTCCTATCTGGCTTGCTGGTGTAAGGATGGGCAATAAGGACCTCATTCTCCCAAAACTGTCATGATATGGGGATGTGTTGTCTGATTACTGATATATGCTTTTGATTGCTGGAAACTGGCATAGAGGGTGCCCATGGTTTCAGTCCCTGCAGGAAAAAAGCAGCAAAGGAGTCTTAAAAAGATAGTATCTCTCTCTTTTTTTTTTCCTTTCCCATTTGGGAGCAAAAGTAGTTTGAAAAGTCACAAATGTACAGCTCCAGTCTTCAAACAAGAAAAAAAAAGCAATCCCAAAGGAGTCAGAGAATTAGATTTCCAGAGTTTACAACAACATAGCATTCAGAATATCCCTTTGTCAAAAAAAAAAAAATTACAAAACACACTAAGAAACAGGAAAGTATGGCCCATTCACAGGAAAAAAAGAATATGACAGAAACCATCTCTGAGGAAATTCATACTTTGGAACTATTAGTAAAAGACATTAAATTAACAGTCTTAAATATGCTTAATGAGCTAAAGAAAACCATGGACAAAGAACTAAACATATTAGGAAAAGGTTTTCTGAACAAAATAAAGAGACACATTATAAAAAGGAACAAAACAGAGTTTCTAGAACTGAAAAGTACAATAATTGAGTGAAAAACTCACTAGAGGGACTCAACAGCAGACTTAACAGGCAGAGGAAAGGATCAACAAACTTAAAGTAATTGAAGTTTATCCAATGTGAGAAGCAGAAAGAACAAAGTAAAAATGAACAGTGCCCAAAGAACCTGTGGGATCACATATGCATCTTAAGAGGCCCAGAAAAATGAGACAGAGAGAAAGGGACAAAAATGTATTTGAAGAAATAATGGCCCAAAACTTCCCAAATCTGATGAAAGGAGTTCAATGAACTCAAGCAGGATAAACTCAAAGAGATCCATACTGATATACATTATTGTCAAATTGCCAAAACCCAAAGACAGAGAATTTTGAAAGCTGCAAGAGAGCAATGACTTATCATGTACAGGATTCTTATAAGACTAACAGCCAATTTTTCAACAGAAACCATGGAGGCCAGAGGGTGGTAGGGTGCCATATTTAAATTACTTAAGGGGAAAAAAGCCAGCCAAGAATTCTGTTATCTGGTAAAATTATTTTACAAGAATGAAGGAAAAATTAAGACATTTACAGATAAACAAAAGTTGAAAATGTTCATTACCAGAATACCTTCCCTAGAAAATATGCTAAAAGTAGTCCTTCAGGCTGAAATAAAAAGCTACTAGATAGTAACATGAAACAATAAGAACACTTAAAGAATATTCATAAAACTAACTATGTAGGTAAAGAGAAAATCCTCTATTGTTGCACTTTTGGTTTATAATATTTATTTCCTCCTTACTATGACTTAAAAGGCAAATCTGTAAAGTAATGATTAAAATCTATGTTAATGAGCACACAATGTATAAAGGCATAATCTGACATACATTATGAGGGGGGTTAGGTATTTATATACTACTGAAACTAAGTTGATATTATTCAAACTAGGCTGTTATTAGTTTAGGATGTTAATTGCTATCACAAAAGTAACGTCCAAGAAAATAACAAAAAATAGAAGAAAAGAAAGAAGGAGATAAAAAGATTGTATAAAATATCAATTATTCTATCTTTTAAATAAAATAGAAATGGAGTAATTGAGGAACAAAAAACATGTAAGACCCACAGAAAACAAATAGAGTTAAATCCTTCCTTATCAGTAATTACTTAAGTGTGAATGTATTAAACTCATATATTAAAAGCCAGAAATTGTCAGATTGTTTTTTTTAAAAAACTTGAGGCAGCTTTATGCAGGCTACAAGTTAATCACTTTAGATACAATGATATAAAGGGATTGAAAGCAAAAGAATAGAAAAAGACATTCCATACAATTAGCAGTCAAAAGAGAACTGGGGTTTAAAAAAACAAAAACTAAAACTATAGGGTGGTGCAACATTGGCTTAGTGGCAGAATTCTTACCTGCCATGCCAGGGACTGGGTTTTATTCCTGGAGTCTGCCCATGCAAAAAAGAGAGAGAGAAAGAGAGCTGGATGCTATATTATTGTCAGACAAAATAGCCTTTAACTCAAAAATTTACAGTCAATGAAGGACATTATATATTGACAAAAGGTTCAATCCAGCAAGAATATACAACAAATATAAACATATATGCACCTAACACAGAGCCCCAAAACATATGAAGCAAAATTTAACAGAATTGGAGGGAGAAACAATAGTAGTTGGAGACTTTAATATACCACTTTCAATATTTTATAGACCATCTAGACAGAATATCAATAAGGAAATAGAGGGCTTGAACAACACTATAAAGTATAATTGACTTAATGGACATAGAACTCTCCAGCTAACAATAGCAGAACATATATTCTTAAGTGCACATGGATCATTCTTGAGGATAGACCATATTTTAGGCCATAAATCAAGTGTTAATAAATTTTTATATATTGCAGTCACATAAAGAATCTCCTCTGACCACAGTGGAATGAAGCTAAAGGTCCATAACAGAAGGAAAACTGGAAAACTCACAAATATGTGGAAATTAAACAACATGCTCTTAAACATGGGTCAAAGGAGGAATTACAGGGGAAATTAGAAAATACTTAGAAATGAATGAAAATGAAAACACCACATACTGAAACTTAAAGGATGCAGCAAAGGCAATGCTCAGAGGGAAATTTATAGTGGTAAATGCCTACATTAAAAAAGAAATATCACAAATCAATAACCTAACTTCACATCAAAAGGAACTAGAAAAAGAAGAGCCATTTAACCTCAAAATTAGCAGAAAGAAGGAAAGAGTAAAGATTAAAACAAAGATAAGTAAAAGAGAATAGAAAAATAATAAGACCATTGAAAATGAAAGTTGATTCTTTGAAATATCAATAAAATCTACAAAAAACTAGCCATATTCACAAAGAAAAAAGAGAGGACACAAATAACTAAAATCAGAAATGAAAGTGGGGACATTACTGATAACCTTACAAAATACACAAAGGGTCATAAAAGAATCTTTGAACAATTTTACAGCAAAAAATTTATTACACCTAGATGAAATGGACAAAGTCCTAGAAACATAAAATTATGCCAGCTGACTTAGGAACAAATCAGTGCTCAGCATCACATATACTAAAATTGGAACTATACAGAGAAGATTAGCATGGCCCCTGCACAAGGATGACATGCAAATTCATGACGTGTTCCATATTAAAAAAAACAAAAGGAAAATCTCAATAGATCAATAACAAAGGAAAAATCAAATTAGTATTCAAAAACCTCCAAAAAGTGCAGGACCAGATGACTTCACTGCTGAATTCTATCAAACATTTAAGAAACTAATACTAATCTTCCACAAACTCTTTCAAAAAGTAAAAGAGGAAGTAATATGTCCTAATTCATTTTATGAGGTGAGTATTATCTTGTTAACAAAGCCAGAAAAAGAGCAATAAAAGAAAATTACAGACGAATATTCATTTTGCATATAGATGTAAGAATCCTCAGCAAAATACTGGAAAACCAAATCCAGCAGAATTTTACAAGTTTTATATGCCGTAACCAAGTGACATTATTCCAAGAATGCAAGAGTAGCAATCATATGAAAATCAATCAATGTAATATAGAATGAAGGAAATAAATCACATGGTCACATCAATAGATATAGGAAAGGTGTTTGACAAAAAGCAACATCCTTTCCTGATAAAAACAGTTATAAAACAAGGAATAGAAGGGAATTTTGAACATTTATGAAAAACAGCAAACATCATACCCATTAGTGAAACACTGAAAGCTTTTCCCCTAAAATCAGGAATAAGACAAGGAAACTCACTGTCACCTCTGTTATTCAACATTATACTGGAGGTTCTAGTCTGAGAGATTAGGTGAGAAAATTTAACAAAAGCATCCAAATTGGAAAGGAAGAAATAAAACTATCCTATTCACAGATGATATGATCCTATATATAGAAAACCCCAAAGAATCAATAAGGAAGCTACTAGCACTAATAAGTGAATTCAACAAAGATCAACCCACAAAAATCAGTTGTGTTTCTATATACCAGTAGTGAACATTGTGAAAAGGAAATTAAGAAAACAATCCCATTCATAGTAGTTTCAAAAAGAATAAGATATCTAGAAATAAATTTAACCAAGGAGGGGAAAGATTTTTGCATTGAAAACTATAAAACATTGCTGAAAGAAAGTAAAGAAGACCTGAATAAATGGAAAGACATCCCATGTTCATGGATGGGAAGACTTAATGTTGTTAAGATAGCAATACTATTTAAAGTGATCTTCAGATTCAATGCAACCACTATCAAAATTCCAGCAGGCTTTTTTTTTTTTTTTCAGAAATGAAAAAAAATCCTCAAATTCTTATGGAACTGCAGGGGTCCCTGAATAGTCATCACAATCTCAAAATAGAACAAAGTTGGAAGATTCACATTTCCTGATTTTAAAACTTACTACAAACTACAGAATTTTATTAAAACAGAGTGATACCGGAGTTAGGGTAGACATAAAGACCAATGGAATAGAATTGAGAATCCATATGTAAATCCATACATCTATGGCCAGTTGACTTTGGATAAGGGCACCAAGTCCTTTCAATGGGGAAAGAATAGTCTTTTCAACAATGGTGTTGGAACAACTGAGTTCCACATATAAAGAATGAATTTGGACTAGTGGTCAATGAAAGGGAGGTGTTAGGGGTATGGTGTATATGAGTTTTGTCCTTTTTTCTTTTTATTTCTTTTTCTGGAGTGATGCAGATTTTCTAAAAAATGATCATGGTGATGAATACACAACTATGTGATGATATCATGAGACATTGATTGTACACCATGTATGGAATGTCTTGTATGTTAAGAATGTGTTTTTATGTTGTTTTATCAATAAATATATATATATATATAAAAAGAATGAATTTGGACCCACAGTTCTCACCATATACAAAAATTAATTCAAAATGAAACAACTAAATATAAAAGCTAAAACTATAGAGCTGTTAGAAGAAAACATAGGAGACTGTCTTGAAGATCTTATAGTAGGCAACGGATTCTTAGATTTTATACCAGAAGCATGAGCAACAAAAGAAAAAATAGATAAATTTGACCTCACAAAAATTAAAAACTCTTGTTTATCAAAGGATATTACCAAGAAAGTGTAAAGACAATGTACAGAATGGGAGAAAATAGTTATAAATTATATATCTGATAAGGTTTTAATATCCAGAATATATTTTAAAATCCTACAATTCAACAGCAAAAAAAAACCCAATTAATAAATTGGCAAAGGACTTGAATAGATATTTCTCCAAAAAAAAAAGATATTCAAATAACCAATAAGCACTTTAAAAAAAGCTCAACTTCATTAGCCATTAGGGAAATGCAAACCCAAACCATAATCAGGAACCATTTAACACCCAGTAGGATGGCTATTATAAAAAAAAAAGTAAATTAAGTGTTGGTGAGGATGGGGAGAATTATTCAGCATTAAAAAGAATTGAAGGTATAATTCATGCTACAATATAGATAAATCAATATGGATGAATCTTGAAGACAATATGGATGAAACTTGAAGACACAAAAGGACAAATATTTTATGCTTTCTCTTACATGAACTTTGTAGAATAAATAAATTTATAGAGATAGAAAATAGAAAGGTGGCTATCAGAGGCTGGGAATAGGGGATAATGGGAAGTTATTGTGAATGGTATGAATTTCTATTTGGGATGATGAAAATATTCTGGAAATAGAAAGTGGTGAAAGTTACACAACATTGTCAATTTACTTAATGCCACAGAATTATGTACTCAAATATGGTTAAAATGATTTTTACATTATGTATATTTAACCACAATAAAAAGGTTTTAAAAATACTTTTTTATTGTCATATGTATTTGACATCTGTATCAACTGCTAGACTACTTTTCATAAGAGAAAAGCAATGCTTGTCTTATTCCTTGCTTTATTCTCCAGGGCCTAACAGAGTACCTAGCAATTGTAAAAGCACAATAACATAAATTAAAGAACAGACAGATATGAAACTTTTCCCCTGAAGAAGATATAAATAATGCTCATAGTCAATAAAGCATTCTGTAGGTAAGCTCCAAAAGCCTAGAGTTTCAGATTTACCAGAGTGGGCTGATAACAGAAATGAAGATTAAAACTCTTTGAGGAAATAGTTTGAGGACAAAAATAACTCTTTTTTTTAGAAAGAAGTAACTGAGATTTTTCATTTATGTACAAGCTGTGTAAATGGGATTTTGCTTGCATTGAACAGAATTCCATGAGATTATCCTTTAAGGAGAGAAATTTCTGGTAGATATTTTATTAGAAATTCAGTCTCAGATCTGTTCTCAAATCTAACTACTATTATTCAAAAGTGCTTTGTAGATATGTACATTAAACTTTCTACATCTTCATTTCTTCTTTAGCTCTCAATAAGCATTAGCAAATTTCAGGATTTCTGTATTGTACAGAACTTTGGAAAGTTAGGAAGGAAAGAGATAAGTTTCTATCTGTAAGTTTTCTACTACTTCTTGTTTCTGCTAGAAGTATTAAGTTCACGGAGCTCAGAGCTTTGAGGACTTCTGCAGCTATTAATTGTGAGGTCACAATATGACAGTAATGTTTATTTCCACCTTTAAATCTAGAAAGATAAACCCTGTGCTTTCCCTTTCAAGGAAGGAGTTGGATAGTCATACATGCTTAGCAAGTAAATAAAAGGACATTTTATATCCTGAAAATTAAGTCCAAATATTTGAATCAAAGAACTCTGATTTTGTGCTGCTCTCTTCTTTTGTTCCAGTCTCTCACTGCAAAGATATTTGTTGTCAGATGGTTCTGATCCCTGTACATTACAATAAATTCCCAAGTCTCACTACTGCATCTTTTCCCTTTTTAAATATCTCTGGTTGTGAAATAGCATCATTAGGAAATCTTAGGTGCAGCAGAGGCAGGGGCAGGAGAAGGAAGGTGGGGAAGTTTTCAAAAGGGATGCTGTACAGATATGGGTTGGAGAATTGAAATTGTCTGCCTATTTGATATATTTGATTCACACACCACACCAATGAAGAAATCAAATATTATTTGGTAATATTTTTGTGAACTAAGTCTGTGATAATTGATTTCACAGCTAAGATAAATTCTCATGAAAGGCAACATAATTAACTATGTGAGTATGAAATATCTGTGGCTTGAATCAATCAATTTAAATTCTTCTCTTATTGGTTTTCAAATTAAACTCTAACTCTGAAAAGAAATAGAAATGTGATGATGTCTTACTTGATGTCCTGCCTTTTCTGCTGGAGAAGAGCATTTCAGCTTTTTCAAACACCCATTAAAAATCTTTGGAAGAATTCTTCTTGCTTAAAACACCAATGTGTAGTCCATATCCATTTTTCTAGGGAAAGTAGGCATAGTTTTCCTCAGAAAAGTTTGGGGATTTCAAATGGATTGATAGGGCAAAATCAGCAACTTAGATTTAGTTCCTTTCTTCCCAGTGATTTAAACTGCAGTTGTATCTCAAACCTTTAGTAGTGCCAGCAGAGATATTTGCTCAAAGTGTTTGAGGCATTCGTGTTTAGGACGTTCCTATCCAAGGTCTGTCTTGATGAATGAGCCCAATAGGGCTATGTAAAGTTCAAGAATAGAAAGAAATTATATCCTTCACAGCAAGTTTACTTTTTACTTTTCTTCTAGGATTTCAGAACAAACTTTGCCCACTCCCCACCTACTTCCCAGAACAACTATTTGCTGATGGGCAATTCCCTCCTCCCCCACCCCCTTTAGGCAAACACTGCAGCTTGGGATAGAAGTGTGCCTCCATTTGGGAACCGTAAAATGGCCCCAGCTGCTGTTCATTATGTATAGGGGAGCAATTGCTAGTTGCAGACATGCTGCAGAACATATGATCGATTTTAACTATACGGTCTCTGAGACACTGTAGTGGTGAAGTTGCAAGAGAAAGTCTGACAGATTAGCGTTCCATTTTTAAAAAGACTGGTACAAATAATCCATATCTTTAAACATGTGGTTGCTTGTAAGTACAATTGTATTGCTAGCTTTGTTAAATTTTAGCTTTTCTTTTTTGAATACTAATTAGACATTCTAAATTATAGAATTGGATTCAATATATTAACTAGCTTGTCTCAGACTAATTTTGAGGAATGCATTTACATGCTGGTTATTTATGATAAGGATAGAACCAGATGAGTTGTGTGCTTAAGCTTCCTTTCAGCCAGTGTAGTGACTGGTGATTTTGTGATAACATGGCACTCCCAAGCTGAAGCCAGCAGTGGTATAGCCAGGTATTCAGGTATTTCATGAGAAACCTGGGAAGCTCTTAAGGAATGATTAAGCAGGGTGTGAAATTTTCCCTAGGTGGGTCTAGAAATTTCTAAATACCTGAATTTCTTTTGGCAGTCCTAGAAGCCTCCCAAGGGAAAAGAATGAAGACAACTAAGGGCATGTTTTACTGACTATTAAAATAATGGGTTTTTAGAGATAACCTGTAGAATATTGTAAAACAATGTACATGTCGAAAGGAAAACTTATATCAGGTAGTAGAATAAACAGAAATAGTCCCAAGAAGGCTGTTATTCAAATTTGCTGCTATTTACATCCACTTACAACTGAACAATGTATTCATGACACTTTTGGCAGACACAGTATTTCCCATTGTTACATTGGGTGGTATCACATGCAATTCTGACTTTAGAAGTAATCCCTTGCTAGGAGTTCTTGCATTTGGAAGGAAAAGCCTTTAAACCAAAGAAATACTGTGGACGTATAAAATTGTGTGACGATCATTGAACTAGATCAAATCATACATTCAAGAATATTAATTAAAAGTTTGGCTTTTTACACTGTCAAATCTATTTAGAATTCAAGAATTTGGGGAACTTAAAATTGCATGTGTAATGTATTTTTATTTTTCTTCAGTTAATTTACTGTTGTTCTAACTTAACTATTGACCTTCATGATTATACCTGCTGAGAAAAAATATTGTGAAGATTGAATAATATACCTGGACTGTAAATTATATTATCCCGCTCCAATTTGCTGAATTCAGAGGGAAACTATTTACTGGCATGTGTAATTAATTTTAATTAACAATCACAGCCACAGTAGAGGAAACTGACATGGCACATGCCTTGGTAGAAAATGTTAGTCACACTCTGCAGCTAACTCCAAGCAGATGCATGGTTTCATAAAGAAAATATTTGCAGTGCCTAACTGTAGTGAGTCTTTTTCTTTTCTTTTCTAATTTTGAAACTGCCTGTTCCTTTCTTAGAATGTCAGGAAAATACTGTGCATATGAAGAAACAGTTTCAAAAATGCAATTTCAGAGAGTAGTTTTGAATATTCAGACAGTATCTCATTTGCTCTCAGTGTGTATATATTAAATCCACATCTCACTGAAATGTTTATAGGCAAAAGAATGAGTGATATGTATCATACTACTAGACATTAGCCTCTGTTCTTTTTAATATTATAGGATGACTTGCTTTAGAAAATAAATAAATGCTTGCAACTTGGTTGTTCTATCAGTATGCTAAAATAATTAAAATATTTCTGCATTTTGATGATTACACTATGAATTTAAAAATAAACTTGTCATATAAGCTCAATACCAGGGTTTCTCAAACTTTTTGGTCTCAGGGTCCTTTCCACTCTTAAAAATTGTTGAGGACCCCAAAGAAATTTATGTGTATTGTGTGGATTATATCAGGGATTTTATGAGCCTATTGACATCCTATTGTTGCTTGCAATTGGCTGTAGTGGGATTATTTATACCATGCAAATAGGCAAATGCCACAAATCATGGCTTTTTTTCCCCTGGAAAGACAGACATTTAGCAGCACACCACTGTTTAGACTCTGTTAGAAATTTTAAATGAGAAAAATTGTTAGTTGATTTATTAATTCATTTTAAAAACACTATAATAAATCCTTTTCATGAAACATTAAAAACTATAGTTTAGAAAATTAGTGAGAAGAGAGGTATTGTTTTTACAATTTTGCAAATCCCTTTAATGTCTGGCTTAACAGAAAACAGCTGGGTTCTCATATCTGCTTCTGCTTCCAATTTGTTACAATATGTTGCTCTGGCTGAAGTATATGAAGGAAATCCCGCCTCATACAGATATATAGATGGAAAGGGGAAGGGTATTTTATAACCTTTTCAGATAATTGTATATATTGTTTGATACCTCATCAAAATTCACCAAATGATGGTTTCTTAAAGATTAATTGCAATGTGGAATCTGAAATCCTATCAATGAACTCTCCATATGCTGTTATATTGAAATCCATTGGTCCGATCTTTCTTGCACTTCGAATGGATCTTTTACTTATCAGTGAATTTGTAATGTCATGCATTTTTCATTTGGGAAATATTGGCTCACTGATTTATACACATCTTCCATATATTCATACACACACACATATATAGATATATATATTTATATATATATATATATGAATCATGTTCCTTATATCACTGCTAGTCTCATCAGAAAAGGGAAACTGTCAAGTCCATTGTACACATGGAAGTCTTCTGAAATTCTAAAGCCAAATTTCATTATTAGCCACAATTACTGTCATTTGTTTTCCTTTAAATGGCATGCTCACATCATTCATTTTTGAGAATGAACTGCCTAAAATTCAAAGTTTAGTAACTTTGGAGTGTCTATCGATCAGTCTTTCAGGTAGTTTCAGGCTAGTTCAATTGCAATTCAACTGCACAAGTGCCTTTTTACAAGACAGCCAGCTTGGTATGCAGCAGAACTTCAGGAGTATACTTCCCATTACGTGACATAGAATATCAAAAGGCATGTACTCAAGGATCTAGATTCAATAAAATTAATATATTTCCTGCTTCATCCATGAGATCCTTAAGTGAAATTGGCTTTTTCTCTTGACTTTGAGCTCATGGCAGTGAAGAGTACAGTGATTATTCATAGTAGCTTTGTGACAGTCTTGATTTGTGCAAAGATGCCAGCTGTTGATCCACTGCTTTTGCAGCATCAATGCAAATGTGCAAGATAAACCATAAAATTAAAAAATATGTTATTCTATACTTCAGCTCTTTCAGCAATGCTTATGTTTATTGATAACCATTCACATAAAAGAAGATTGTTGAGAATTAATTGGTGCTGATACTAGACAAATATAATCAAAACACCAAATGTAATCATGTCTTTAGATTTGTCCATTTTAAGGTAAAAGTACAATTCTGAAGATGAGATTTTAAACTCAGGGTTCATCTTGCAACTCAGCCTTTAATTAGGCAAGTTACTCTATCATTAGAAAGTGACAGTAATTTCTTTTACTGACTTTTTTATCCAGGAGGCATTCAGTAATGTCAACTGTATAAAGCTTTCTTTATGAGTCTTTCAGCTACAGTGTATGCTTTCTCCAGCCAATGCAATACAAATCACCCATGTTATGCTTCTGTGGCCTTTTCATTTCTAATTTGAAAGTCTAACAAACAATATTTAATTTTCAAAGAACTCATCATGTCATGTTTAAAATATTTGATCTCTTTCTCTCTCTTTTTTTTAATGCCCAATGTTTGGTCTCAAGATGATGCCATAACTGGCATTATAATACTAATCAAAAAATGTTCAGTGGCTTAAGATAATAAAGTAAATTGTAAACATCTGTTAAGCCAAGGGAAAGATAGCTTTCATCATATTGTAGTTTCTTATTTATAGTTTTGTCCTGTTTCTTTGGAAATTCCTCCCTTCCATGAATCAGAGAATTCTCTATATCTATATTCTCTATATATCTTTTTCAGCATCTTTAGATGTAAATGTTGCGGCTATGGGTTTAGAAAGTTAATCTTCAGTCTCCCTTTTTTGAGCCAATGATCTATCCTTAACTATAAGAAAAATATATTACATTTTTATTCTAGAATAAAAATTAAATTCTAAGATATTGTTTTAGATAAAATTTTTAACTTAAAATAATTTTTAGTTAAAGTATTGCAAAGCAAAACAACAAAATAGATTTGCTTCTTGCATATTTACATAGGCACAGGAAAACTTTAGGATTTCAAAATAATAATTTATTAGATCATAATAGGGTTGCATAGATTACAACGAGAATAGCCAAAAATGGCTAGTAAGTACACATTTGAAGTACTGAGTTAATCTAAGAAAATGCATATACTACTTTTGAAAATTCTAGAAAACACAAGACTACGTAAGTTCACTTTTATTAGGCACCTGAGTGATGACATCATCACATCATGTAGCTTCTGAAAAACTCCTCTGTAAACTTGTAAGAGAATAAGGTGAAAAGGGCAAGTAAGTATTATGAAAATAGTTTTGATCTTGAGAACCCCCTAAAAAGGGTCAGTAGGCTCAGTATTTAAAAAAATGTTTACTAAATGCCAAGTTTTTATCACAACTCATAATTTATAGCCCTTTTGCCAGGGATATGTCTTGCCATTAATGTTTCACAATAGGTAACGAATACAGTTGTCATCAGGGAAGCATTCGCTACTTTTTGATATGCCATGGGGGAGAAGGCAAGTGTCTGTGATTCACTAGCCCTTTTCCTCATAAACATCCCTTGCCTCCTCTTGCCTTCGCTTAAAAAGTGGGAGCATCAGCATGTTACTTGTTACATAAGTATACAAACTCAGCTTGTGTCACATTGCAACATTGGCTTCACTGCTTTTAGCTTGGCTGCATTTCCATGTAAACCCCTACACATGCTGATGAGAGAAGAACCCAAGGAGGACCAAGTGGCTGATTTAATTTGGTTTGGAGGTTAAAATGTTCTTTCTTTGGTAGTTTCTGTTATCACTATGACTTTTCCTGGGATATGAAATCAGACTCCCCATGCTTAACGCAGGGAGTTAGGCCAGTTTTCTGTTGCTGAAATTTGCTTTGCTTATTTTCACTAGCAATCTGGTTTTATAAACATAACCATGCCAGACTGCCTGTCATTTTTCTCTTTGCAGTGTAGGAAAGTGCATGAGTGTACATGTTTAAAAAAGGACTGATGCTTCATCACCTTTGGAGGGTACAATTCATTTATGGGAAAGTTTGAGAATAATAATTTCATGTTGAAATGAAAAATAATTGGGGTTGTTTTAAATTTATTTTAATACCCAGATGTTTATAGTAGAAGCTTATTCACTTCAAATACATGAGCATCAAAATATTTAATTGAATAGATTTGAATTGTAGACCAGCATATGTGATACAGGATCTTTTATGTCTCTGCATATGCACAATAAACTAGATATTTGCACCTAAACAATTCCCGAATCAAGACAAAATGAGAAGCAAACTCATGACGTTACTTTAGTGTGTTTATATTGTTTTTATCAAATGTCATCAGTCTTGACTTTAGTCTTTTTATATTACTGTTATCAAATGTCATCAGTCCTGATCTTAGTGAGATCCTCAATGCTTTAGTCACCAGTGTCCTCACTTGAAAATATTGAGAATGACCTTGTTCCATTTGGTATGCTGAAGATCCCAAATGGACATATCCAACTCTAATCTTTTTCTTGGCTTCAAATCTGTATCCAACTTCTTTCCTACCAACTTCAGTTTAAAACCAAACTCTTGATTTCCCTACCTGGACATACTCCTCCTCCAATCTCCCAGTTGCTTATGCCAGAAATTAAGGAATCACCCTTGATTCCTCTCTTACCCTTACTTTCTACAATCAGTTCCTCAGAAAATTATGATGGTTCTTCCTTGGATACATATTAGGAATTCACTCACTTCTCACTGCCTCCACCTTCCCAACCTAGTTATCTCTTGTTTGGACTACTGTAGTAGACTCCTTATTGGTCTCCCTATTTCTGCTCTTTCCACTCTATGATTAACATGTTCTCGGTATAGCAACTAGAAAGTTTCAAAAGAAATAAATCAGATAATGTAATACCTTTGCTTAAATTCTTTCAATATCTTTCCATCACTCTCAAAAAAAAAAAATTCTAAACTTACTGTTGTGGCCTACAAGGCCCTCCATGATCTGGCTTCTGGCTGCTTCTCAGAACTCATTTTCTACACTCTCCATTTTCTACTCTGCTCCAGTGAGGTCGGCCTCCTAACTGTTCTTTAAATATGTCAAGCTTGTTCCTATCTCTGGGCTTTTGAATTTGTTATTCCCTCCCCCAGGAATTCTTTTCCCCAGAAATTCTCACATGCCACTCCCATTCTTCCATTCATTTCCCTTCTCAAATGTCACCACCTCATTTTCTGACTCCATTTTTTACATTATTCTGTTCCCGCCTCCTGCACTATTTTACTCATAACATATACTCTTTGATATTTTTATTCAATTCTTATTTCTTTTCCCATCTTTCCCATTAGAGTATAAGTTCAGCAAAGACAAGAATTTAATCTCATTTGGTCATGGCTATATCATCAGTGCCTTGAACAGTGCCTGGCATATAGTAGTTATTCAGGAATAATCATTGTGTGAATAAGGGAGTGAGTAAATTTTGTTATTGCTTCTTTATCAAATCTATGGGTTTTGTACTTGCTAGATTTTTCTTTCAGTCTTAAAACATTAGTCAACATTTATTTAATGGTAATTACATGTTCTGTGAGGATATATATCAAAAAACGATATTTAATATTTATATGGCACTTTACATTTTAAAATTCACTTTTACATATTTTATTTTATTGAACATATATAAAGCCATTTATAAGTGATTCCAAGCTAATATCAGGAGAGAACAGGAAAAACATTTATGAAAAGTTTATAAAGAGAGTCATTAAAAGTCAAAGTTATGAAAATTAATAGTATCCGAGTTTTAAACACACACATATACATAGCATAAGAGTAATTCACGCCAAACATTAGATTGTCCTGAAATATTTTCTGAATAAGGTAAAAAGAATGGATTGAAGTGACATTCCACATATGAAGGCTGGAATACAGGAAGTCATGGCCAAAGATAGAAAAATGTATTCAGGGAACAGCAAGTTTTGCTTTGATGGAAAGAGTAGATTTTATAACTTGAGGTTATGAAAATTGAATGTAATAAGATTTGCTGTGTGTGTGTTGATGGGGAGAAAGAATGAGATATTAGAACTAAATACTCTGAAATTTTGAAGCATTTCACAGGAAATTTTGAAACTAGGTAGCAAGGAACACATCCAGATTTTTAGAGGATTGTTGACAATAGTGTGGGGTAGAATATATTTCTAGTGAAAAGCAGCATGGATTGAAAAAAGCAAGACGCAGGGAGAGGACCCTGGAGTTTGTTACAAAATGGTCCAAGAGATGGCTCAGCTGAACCATTATCTTGAAATTTATTCCTTTTATCCATGGTCTACAAATTAATCCTCATAATGGAGAGTCACCAGAAAAATCCTAGTGACTGAGTGAACCCTGGGGCCAAGACATCCCATTTTCCTCCATGTAAGCAAGCTTGAAGCACACTGACCTAGAAAGTGGCACATCCCTTGGGTCACCTCTTTACCCCTAAAGCATTGATACATGTTTTTTAGCACTGTAAATAACTTTATAAATACCTATTGTACTTAATATAAGAAATTATTATTAGTTTTTTCAAATATAATAGCCAAATGTGATCTTACAATTTCTGTATAACATGAATCAAGCTGGTTTGCAGAACCAACTCCATAATTTGTAATTCTGCTTTTAAAAGTTAGCTTCCTTGTTTAGTAATATTGTACTTGTTTCCCAACTGATATTTTGAAAAATTTAATGTATTTTTTTATCATCTGATTTCTTTGTCTGAAAGTTCAAAGTTCAATAATGTTGGAATTGAAAGATACTGAGAAATGTCTTATGCTACCTGTAGACAAGACCATATCTAAAATATATTAACAAGATGAAAATCTATGTTTGCTTCTGTGACTGTTTATTCCAGTGTTTTAACTTAGCACTGGGCACAGCTGTGGAGGAGCTGAAGTGTGTCTGTGTCCTTGCTCTTGTTCTTTGCTCATTCTCACTGCTTATTCTGTCTACCTCTTTCTTTAGTCTTTCTTTCTCAGGAAGGAATACATTTCAAGTAAATGATTCATCTGGAACAGTGTCAGTTATATCATCTGAGAATCAAACCTTGAGAGCTAACTTTCTCCAGGAACATTTGCATTTTAATAGTCACTATCAAGTACTGTACTGAATGTGTTGCATACATTATTTCACATAATTAAGACAGCTCTCTTTGATAGTACTATTCCCATTTACCAAAGAGGAAATTAAGGCTTTAAGAACGTAAGTTGACCCAAAGTTACATGACTAACAAGTGCCAAGGTTTGAATTTCTCTGTCTAATTCCACAGTCTATGTTCTTTCCATCAAGTCATACTAGTTCTAGAAACTAAAAGCTCTCAAGATTGAAAAGAATGAAATTGCCAGAAACATAACTGGTTGGTGAGAGAGTGTTGAGAGGGGATAACATCCCATGTGGGAGATTGCAGTTTGCCTACTCCAAATATTTAAAAGATATTCTGACTTTATTTCTATTAGGAAACTTTTTTTTTCTTGTAAGATCACTGAGATGCCAGGCAAACTCTACTTGGAAATTATCAGATTCCTTCTTTGCAGATACAATTCATCATTCTTGTCTAGTAACTGTACCTCCAGTGGAAAATTGCATGTTTCTGGAGGGAGGGGAAAACTGCAGTCCTTCAACATAGGCACCTAGACAGTTTATGGGGCGCCATCTGGCTTCAGACTTCATCCTTTGGGTCAGAAATGTTTTCATGCCTTCAGAGATCTAGCTGCATGACACCATTTGCTCCTGTTTGACTCAGAGCTATCCTTCTTCACAGATTCCAGCCACCTTATACCTTAGCTAACCCTTGAAGGAGACCTGGTAAGCTGAGGCTCATCTAAATTACCAGCAAATTCTTCCTTGTATCTCTTTGTGGCACTCTAACATTTTCCTCCCCTACCCCAGTCACCCACCAATAGCAATGGCTAAACTAAGGAGCTTCATAGTGTTGCTGATAGTGTTTTGCCTGCTAGTTTCATCTTGAAGATATCTCCCCTTGGCCTTTTAATCTCCTCTTCCTCCTCTTTAGTCACCCCATAGCTATCTTCATTACCCTCATGGATATTCCCCATCTCTTTAGTGGCATCCCAGAACTGGGAACAGTGGGCTGATAGGACTTGACAAATACAGAGTACAAGGCAGCAGTTAGGTTATATTTTTAATTTGTGACTGGTTCTCCATTGCTACTTCCTGAGGTCTTTCTAAGTTAATCCCTAAGAGTATTCACTACTATAGAAAACCAAGTCAACCTTGACTTTATTGTAATTTAGAGAGGGCCATTTTCAAAGTTTGGCAAGGGAAAAGGTCAATTTCAGTAAGAAAGTGCTGTGTTGTTTCCTTTCTCAGCTAAGTTTTAAAAAGAGATTTGGGGTTGCCTTTGTATTTTCTTTGTGGTTAAAAATGTGCAATTGCTTGTTTTGCAATAGGTTTTGTACTGTGTTGCATGCAATTTTATCTTTTATATCTTTTTCCCCCTTTAAAATTAAATCCAGTAAAATGTGAAAGAAAGAGCAGTGAAATAATCTTCACAGAGTCTAAATTTTCCTGGAAGGCAAAGACATTTCAATTTTAAAGTTAGTCTTAAAATATGAAATCGTTGTTCTTTAAATAACTGTCTGGTCAAAATCTCCTTTGCAGTATAGATTTTTAAACAGCAATTTTTAAAAACCACTAAGGACTTTGAACAGATTTCCTTTATCTAGGTTAAGAATTATTTTCATGGACAGCACAATACTACCTAACTATAATACAATTATGTTAAAACACTGAATGAAGCTGAATGTGAGAATGATAGAGGGAGGAGGGCTGGGCACACAAATGAAATCAGAAAGAAAGATCATAAAGATTGAGATGGTATAATCTAGGAATGCTTAGAGTGTATAATGATAGTGACTAAATGTACAAATTTAAAAAATGTTTTTGCATGAGAAAGAACAAAGGAATGTCATTACTGCAGGGTGCTGAAAATAGATGTTAATTAATATTTTAAAATTTTACCTTATGTGTGAGACTAAAGCAAAAAATGTTTATTTGGTAAAAAAGTTATATTTTGACTAGTGCATTTCCTAATATAACTAATGTAGACAGCTTAATTGAACACCATAAGTACAGGGAAACTTGAGTAGGACATGAGATTTTGTGGGCTTGTCCAGATAGCCCAATAAATCCCAGAGTGATTTGAACAGTGAATAAAAGAGTATTTATGAAGTCCTCTTCAGGGAATGGTGAGAAAGGGGGAGAATTCAACTTCTTACAAGCAATGTGGACAAACAAAGCTATAGGCTGAGCCCCCAGTCTTGGAGTTTGTTCATATGAAACTTAACCCCACAAAGGATAGGTCAGGACTACTTAAAATTAGGCATAAGAGTCACCCCCAAGAGTACCTCTTTTGTTGCTCAGATGTGGCCTCTCTCTCCAGCTAACACAACAAGCAAACTCACCACCCTCCCCCTGTCTACTTGGGACATGACTCCCAGGAGTGTGGACCTTCCTGGCAATGTGGGACAGAAATCCTAGAATGAGCTGAGACTCAGCATCAAGGGATTGAGAAAACCTTCTTGAACAAAAGGGGGAAGTGTGAAATGAGACAAAGTGTCAATGGCTGAGAGATTCCAAACAGAGTCAAGAGGATATCTTGGAGGTTATTCTTACACATTAAGCAGATATCACCTTGTTATTCAAGATGTAATGGAGAGGCTGCAGGGAACTGCCTGAAAATGTAGAGCTGTGTTCCAGTAGCCATGTTTCTTGAAGATGATTGTTTAATGATATAGCTTTTACAATGTGACTGTGTGATTGTGAAAACCTTGTGTCTGATGCTCCTTTTATCTACCTTGTCAACAGATGAGTAGAACATATGGAATAAAAATAAATAATAGAGGGAACAAATGTTAAAATAAATTAGTTTGAAATGCTAGTGATCAATGAAAGGGAGGGGTAAGGGTATGGAATGTATAAATTTTTTTCTTTTTTCTTTTATTTCTTTTTCTGAATAGATGCAAATGTTCCACGAAATGATCATGAAGATGAATATACAACTATGTGATGATATTGTGAATTACTGATTATATATGTAGAACAGAATGATCAAAATAAGAATGTTGGCGTTTGTTTGGTGTTTTTTGGTATTTAGAAAAATTTAAAAATTAAAGAAAAAAGAATGTTTAACACCTTTTTGCAATAAAATGGAGGAATTTTCCTAAATGTGCAGTGCTAAAAAAAAAAAAAAGAATTACTTTCAGTTTTTTGAGTAATTGTTAAAATAATGAAATATTTGCTAGAATAATATGAGTGTCTGTTCTTGTTTTGTTTTATTGGGATATGGAATATTACTCACTACCTTGACAGTGGAATATAAATTAATGCTTGTTAGTATCCTGCCATTCTTCTCACCATCATTTTTAGTACATAATGCCAGAATATAAGCTTCATGAAAGTAGGAAATTTGTCTTTCTTGATCATCATATATCCCTTAGGGCCTAGTTCAATAGCCTGCACATAGTAGCTTCTCAACAAATGTTTATTGAACAAATGAATTCCATAAGAATCATTATACAGAATGCTGTGTCATGTAATCAGATACATGATTCATCTATCCTTCCATTATCTTTGTGTGTGTGTGTGTGTATGTGTGGGCAGGCACCAGGAATCGAACCTGGGTCACCAGCATGGCAGGTGAGAACTCTACCACTGAGTCACCATCACACTGCCCTCCATTATCTTTTAAATAGACATCTTGCATGAAATATTTCCTTAATTGAATCTAAGGTTGAAAATGTACTTCAAATTTCTACTATATTTTTAGTCTATTATGGATCTCTCCTCCATGATTTTATGTAAATCGGCTTTGAAGTTGTTTATATTTGTAAAATGAAGGGATCAAAAGGCATGCCGTGAGGCCCCTGGCCATATGACCATTATCATCATCTGTTTAAATATTACTGTTTCACTCAAGACACAAATTTGCCATGAAGTATTTGATTTTTTTTCAGTTGAGAATCTGATTTGTTTTCAAATACAATTTTAAATTATATCCATTGTACCTAAAATGACTTCCCCAAATTAGTCACTGAATAGCCAAGCTTCATGCAGACTAGGCTTTTTCGAGCTTTACGCAGCAAGGATATTGATGTGTGTGAACGGATCACCTTCCAAAGGAGGCAGACTGAGAATAATTGCAATTCTCTTTGTGCTTTCTTCTTTTGTTGCCTTTTACTCACTTCTAAAGTCTTTCGTTGCTTTGGGTTAAATGAAGTTTGGATTGCAACAACAACTTTTTAAATGATATTGTAATATTGGCTAATCATCTGCTATTTATTTGCCCAAGTAAATCATAACCTGTGGCTGTTTGGCATGTCCTCCTATGGGAAAATACTAACAAAGCTAGTAAGTTGTATTAAAATAAGATCAACAAATTCACATGGCACCCAGTGTTGTAGCCACATGTAATATGGTTACTATTTAACACCCTGAGACACCAGTTCCACATCTCCAGCTGCCTACTGGGCATTTAACTCAGAAGCCCTTCTGTCATTTCCTCTTTAACCCATCTGAAACCAAACCATCACCTTCCCTTCAAAGCTGTCTCTCAACATTTGGAGTTGTAAAGAGCTTTCCTTCTCTTCTTGAGTTAAAATTTGTCATCGTTTTTTGTTTTTTGTTAGCTGGTTAGCTGGTTTGTTTTAAGAAATAGTACACAGAAACAGAAAGCTAAGGGATGAAACAAGTGGACTTTAAATCTTTGGCCAAAGTTCTTGCTAATATTTCACCCCACAATAATCACAACCATTGCAGAGCAACTGGAGGGCAGAGCACACTAGAGCATCTGGGAATAAGAGGGAAATATGTCTGTTCTGTGGGCACAACTTTGCTCAATTTCTCCTTTATAACCCACCAGTCAATTTCTCCTTTATAACCCACCAGTCAAAGCAGTCAGTCTTCTTCCCCTTGAGGGGAAGAGACAATGAAGACAGGAGAAAAGAGACCAAGAGCCCAAGTTCCTCTAAGAAGCCTGAGAAATTGAACTCCCACTAACTAACTTTTCCATTTTTATTTAGATACCTTCTTAATTTATGTGACACCAGATTATTTTAGCATTTGGATCTGAGAAAAATTATTTAGATATTAACCATTTTATATTGTGAGAATTTCCACCATTTAAATTATGATCTTCCTTCTTTATGACCTTTTTTTTTATCATAGATAAGACCCCCACAGTTGTAACCAAACCACATATTTTCAGCTCTTTAATTGTGACTGTGATTAATGCTGAGATGGACCTGGCACCATGGCCATTGGCAGCCATGGAAGGTCAGGACCAGTGGTGACTCAGCTGACTCTCCAGCTGCACTTACAGTAAATGTGTTTTGCAATGTCCTTATATTTCAAATATTTTTCTATAATTTTTAACTTTTTAATTGTATTTTAATGATCTATTTGTTTATTTATTGCTTTTCACTATGTCAAGAAAACAAAATGACATAGATCAAACATCAGAGCAGCTTAAGTCAAAGAAATTTATCCCTTTGGACATGAATCAGGATACTTTGAGCCAATAGATAACAGCCAGCCTCCAATTTAAAATTGTTGCGTTGATCTGTGAGTGCAATACTGAAAGAAAAGGAAAGTTATTTTAAGTAAATGAAGAATATAAGCTAATGCAGTCCTTAGTAATTGTTCAGTCTTTCATTCATTCATTCATTCAGATATTTCCTGAGCACATTCTATATTACAGGCTCCGTGCTTAGGTTCTATGAACAAAGAAACATAGTCCCCACTCTCATGGCCTTTTTCAGCATAGTGAGAAAAAATTGATAGCAAACGATAATTACTTAACTATAATTGTTAATTACTACTTCAGTCAGAATTTATAATCAAGTGACTTATCCACTATGTGAGTTCAGGATGGCAAAAACAAAAACTAGAAGAAGGAGTAGAAATTGAACAGGTAAAGGGAGAATGGAAGATTGTTCCAGGCAGAAGGATCAGCATATGCCAAGATAGGAAAGAGTATGGTGTATTTATGCAACTAATAGTTGGAGCCTTATGTGCAAGAGTCAGGAGCCAGGTTTATTTAAGGCCTTGCGAGCCATGGTAAGAATGTTGGTCTTCATCCTAATATCGTGGCATTTGAATGGGAGCAATGCAGTTAGAGTGGCCGTAGAGTGGAGAGTGGGGTTGGGCAAGTGGAGGTGGGAGAAGTTAGGAGGGTTTTGTAGTGATCCAGGTGAAAGGTGATGGTATGCTGAAATAGAAAGGAGGCAGTGGAGATGGAAGAAAGGAGATTTATTAGGAACTGCATTGACAAAATTGACTGCTTGGAAATGAGGTGGAAGAGAAAGAGGTGTCAAAGAAGGTACCTAGGTATCTAGTACAAGCACCTAGGTAGAAAAACGTCCATTTACTAATTAATGTGAAGGGACTTTGGAGGAAGAGAAAATCTGGGGAATTAAGATTTTGGAAGTAGAAATATCAAAAAGGCCACTGTAGGGCGGGCTGCCGTGGCTCAGCAGGCAGAGCTCCGACCTGCCGTGCTGGAGGTCTGGAGTTCGATCCCTGGTGCCTCCTGCCCATATGCAAATTAAAAAAGAAAAGCCACTGTAACTTAGAGGAGAGGTCTGGGATTTATGAATAGTCACTTGTACCTTGTATTTAATGCAAGTTGTCTATTGATACCATTCTTCATAGAAAACTTGTCTAAGAAAAACTCTCCTTGGTGGTGGTGACTGGCTCTGTTAGCATTTTGTGAAATTTAGTTTGCTAATATTTTTCTCAGGATTTTTACATCTCTCTTCATGGAGGAGATTGATTAATAATAACATATCCCAAAGTTTAGCCCTTATAATACTAACCTTATGAGAAGTCAAGGAAAAAAAAAGATTCTAGAATCAAGTAAGCTTTGGAAATTCAGCACAGATTCTCATTTCATGGGTACTTATGAGTATTGTGCTGGGTTGAAGCTGTTATATACCCCAGAAAAACCATATCCTTTTAATCCTGGTACAATACTGTAGGGTGGGACCTTTTAATTAGTTGTTTCCATGGAAATGTGACACACTCAGTTGTGGCCATGGCCTTTTGATTAGATTACACCCATGGAGACATGACATGCCCAATTGTGGGTTTGTCCTTTTGATTAAATGGAGCTATGACTCTGCCCATTCAAGGTGGGTCTTAATTAGTTTACTGGGGTCCTTAAAAGAGCTCACCGAGAGAGAGAGAGAGGCAGTTCAGAAACAACACCAACACAGGTGTTTGGAGATGCTTGGAGATAGACAGAAGCTCATAGAGGAGGCTACTAGAACCAAGAGCTGAAAGCAGCAAAACCCGGGAGCAAAAGGCCAGCAGACATTGCCATGTACTTTCCCATGTGACAGAGAAACCCTAGACGGGAATCAGCCTTTCTTGAGTGAAGGTATACTCTTGTTGATATCTTAATTTGGACATTTTCATTGCCTTAGAATTGTAAACTTGTAACTTAACAAATCCCCTTTGTAAAAGCTGCTCCATTTCTGGTATATTGCATTCCAGCAGCATTAACAAACTAAACCAATACTCAACTATTAAGATTTCTGGGATCCTCCATAAAGGAAGCTTTTCCTTAAAATTTTGAGGAAAGACCTGTAAAGCTCTCTGAAGTCAGAACTGTTTTCAAGAAAAGAATGTTTTTCAGTTACCTTGTGTATATTCATCAGTGGTATTTTTTATTTTGATTTTATATTTTTCTAGAAATTGTATCATTGATACTTTCAAATTTACTAGCACAAAGGTATACTTGTCTCTTAAGACAACTGATCTTTTTAAAATCATTTTTAATTCCTAATTTTGATTCTTTTCTCTTCTTTTATTTATTAGCTATTATAGAGCTCTGTTGCATTGTTTTGATTGATCAAAGAATAGGCTCTTAAATTTAAGATTTGTTTAAGGATTTAAGGATTTATTATATCCTTTATTCTGCTTTGCTTAGTTTTTTTTCATTTTCCAACTTGTCCAATTTAACACCGATAATGTATTTTTACTTCTTTTTTTAAGTTTAATAATAAATCATTCTTGTCTATGGTTTTGCCACAGAATAGAATTTTGGCTGCATGTCCTGAGTTTCAACCAGTGTGTAACATTTGTTTTCTTTACTTAGTGTCTTAGTTTGTCAGACTACTATGACAAATACCACACAATGGATGGCTATAAACAACAAGCATTTATTGTCTCCTGCTTTTGATGTCTAGAAGTCCAAAATCAAGGCATTAGCAAGGCTCTGTTTTCTTTTGAGAGTCTGTGGCATTCTGGTGCTGGCTTGCCACAAACCTTGGGGTTCCTTTGCTTGCATCTCTGCCTCCTGTCGTATTACAATATCTCTCTTGTGTCTGCTCTTCCAGTTTCTGCTGACTTCCGGCTCCTTGTTGAGGCCTCTATTATGCACTGTGTCTACATTTCTTCTGCTTGTGAAGGATTCCATTTATACGGATTAGGACCCACACTTATTCAGTTAGACCACGTCTTAACTAAAATAATACTTTCAAAAGGTCCTATTTATTAATAGGTTCACACTAAAAGGAATATAGATTAAGAACATAGTTTTTGATATGGTATATAATTCA
>PVIY010026586.1:0-36703 GCA_004026745.1 Myrmecophaga tridactyla
TTCTTAGGCTATTTTTTATTTTTTGGTTTTTTAATTCTTTCAGCACTTTTACTCCTTTGTTAACACTGTTTTATATAAAATCTTAATAGGTGTATATTTTAACTAGAATATAAATGCTTAGAAACTAAGATATATATATTTTTATTTATGACAGACTGGAATTAGTAAAGATATTATAACTTCAAATTTTTATACATATTGTGGAAACAAATGGCTAAGTAAGAAAAGTTATATTTTTTGAAGCTCAGTTAAAATTATACAAAAATCCATTTATATTTGTATTAAATTTAATTGATTTCTTAAATAAAATATATTCAAAGTATTAGCATATTTTAATTTTATTATATTTTATATAAGTGCTACTATTATTAGGTACATTGCTCAGTTTATGCAATTGGTTAGGCTACTTTAAGAGGAGTTTTGAGAATGTACTTACAACATTAGTTTATTTAAATTTAAGGAGAACATACTTACGCAGAAGAAAATTGAATTTGTTTAATTGAAAGATTTATTATTTAATTTTTTCTATTGTTTTATAATATTTTAAAATTGCAAAGAATTTAAAAGTATACTGACTATGAAGTTTTGGAAACTATATTGAGTTCATTGAATTTGTTTTAAGTTTAAATGTGGGAAAACTTTTTAATTGCTTGTGCAGATGGAAAGATTTTAGGCTTAGAGCTCGTTAAGAATTTTCTTATTAATTTGCTATTATCCAGAAGTATGAGACTATACATTGAAAATGCATGCAGACATAAATATGAAATTTATTATTTGAAAATAAAAACAGAAACACAGAAATATTTTTGAGAGGTATAAATAAAGGATTGAATATGCCATCTCATACCATATTTATTTTTTGTAAAAATGGGATGAAATAACATTCAATTCCTTATTTGTAGTAGTATTTTCATTTAAGTTATAGTGAGGTTAGATTATGTTATAAACATAAAACCTTTTTATAAACGTATAACTAAAATGTTTTAATACAGCCTAAATTTTTCATTTTTCAAAGAATTTTTGTAATTAGAAACCAGTTATGAGCATTTGACTAATATAAATATAGGACCATACCAATTAATAATTAGACTGAACACATTAGCTAACAAACAGGCATTAAATATTTAACATACCAAATATATTAGTTAACCAATAAACAGACATGAAACACTTATGCAATGGAATAGCACATAGGAATAATGTTGTTAACTTTGAAAGGAGGAACTTTCAGGCCATTTGTTAATGTGCCATGTTGTGGGGCAACAATTTTGTTGTTTGAAAGGGCATTGTGGCCAGTCAAATTACAGAGAAAAATAAATTTTTGTTTGCTTTTCTTTTATTTTCTTTTTTAATTAGAGTTTACCAAGATTGTGAAGTAAATATCCAAGACGGGTAGAATTAGGAATTGTTAGGGTGTTACCCATGATTATTTGCTAACTTTTAATATGGAGGGGGAGGTTTGCTACATGCTGGGGATTTTGCTTGCAGGAAGCTTATGGAGGTTTGCTTGGGGAGACTTATGTTTAACTGCTCCTTTCGAAGCTGATGGTTACCAGCTCCATTGAAGGCTTACCTTCTCCCTAGGGACTTGCATCTGGAATGCATTGACTCTTATTGGGGCCCTGTGGATAGGAGGCTTATGGAAGTTTTTTACCAGTTCTGTTGGTAGTTTATGGGCCAGTGTAGTTTTAAGTGAGGCTAATTTACCCAGATCCAAGATTCAATTGCCACAACAAATCAGGTGTGTGCTGGTTTGAAATGATGTATGTACTAGAAAAGCCATGTTTTAGTCCTAATCCCATTTTGCAAAGGCAGCTGTTTCTCCTAATCCCTATTTAGCATATGTTTGAAACTAATTAGATCATCTCCCTGGAGATGTGATGTAATCAAGAGTGGTTGTTAAACTGGATTAGGTGACTACATGTCTACACTCATTCGGATGTGTCTTGATTCATTTCTGAAGTTCCTATAAAAGAGGAGACATTTTGGAGAATGAGAGATTCAGAGAGAGCAGAGCAGAACAAAATAGCCACATGATGCAGAGTCCACCAGACAGCGACCTTTGGAGATGAAGAAGGAAAATGCCTCCCAGGGAGCTTCATGAAACAGGAAGCCAGGAGAAGCTAGCAGATGATGCTGTTTGCCATGTGCCCTTCCAGATGAGAGAGGAACCCTGAACTTCATCAGCCTTCTTGAACCAAGGTATCTTTCCCTGGATGCCTTAAATTGGACATTTCTATAGACTTGTTTTAATTGGGACATTTTCTCAGCCTTAGAACTGTAAACTAGCAATTTATTAAATTCCCCTTTTTAAAAGCCATTCCATTTCTGATATATTGCATTCTGGCAGCTAGCAAACTGAAATACATTTTGGTACTGGAGAGTGGGGTGCTGCTGCTGCAGTATGCAGCTACTAAACATGTTGGAACAGCTTTTTAAATGGATAAGGGGAATATTCAGGAAGAGTTGTGAGAAGCTTGATAGAGAAGGCCTAGAATGCTTTGAAGAGAACATTGATAGAAATGTGGATTCTAAAGACACTTCTGATAAAGCCTTAGACAGAAATGAGGTATGTGTTATTATAGACTGGAAGGAAGATGGGCCTTGTTTTAAAATGACAGATAATCTGGCAAAATTGACTAGAGGATTTGCCTAGAAGGCAGATTTTAAAAGCCATGAACTTGGATATTTAGCAGAAGAGATCTCCAAATTAAATGTGGAAAGTACAGTCTGGTTTCTCCTCACAGCTTATAGTGAAATGCGACAGGAGAAAAATAAGCTGAAAACTGAACTCTTGGGTACAAAGAAACCAGAAATTGATGTCCTGGAAAATTCTGGGCTTCCAGGAAGGGAGACCTCAGTGAATAGTGTTCCATGTGATGATTTGGCCAGATGTAGGACCAGTCAGCCATTTCAGAGAAAGTCAGGATCAGACATGGAATTAACCAGAAAAGATTCATGGAAACTCCTTATGTCTTATTGGCACCATCTGAGGATACTGCATAGAAAGCCAATGGCAGTGCTGTGGGACCTGTATAAACAGAGCCACTGCCAGTCTGAACTGGGGGGTTCAGAGAAGGGACACATTGGAGGAAAAGTAACTTCAGAGGCAAAACCAGGGTCTGAAGTCAACAAGCCTCAGGCCAGGAGAGCAGACCCACCCAAGCCTGTGAAGTGGGTGAGTTTGCCACAAAGGCAGAGGATGGGCCTTCCCCGCATTGCAGTGGAAGAGTCATGCCACCTCAGGCCTTGGAGAGAGTGAAGCACATTCCTTGGGGTTTGGGGAGAGCCTGGCTGCCACCACATGGAGGGGTTGAGTGTGTGCTCCAGAGATGGCAGAGAGTCCGGGTTCAGCCCTGATATTTGGAGATGGTAGAGCCAAGAAAAATGTGGTCTCCCCAATGTCCCCCAAGGTTGCATTCAGAGAGAGGCAGGCCTCTGCATAGGCCCTTGGAAAGGGTGGGACTGCTGCTTTCAGAAGCCCAGAAGATAAATGATTCTCAGACTTTGAAAGCTAATGGACTTTGCCCTGTGGGTTTTTGAAACTGTATGGGTCCATGACCCCTGTGTTCTTTCCTCCCTATGGAAATGTGTGTATGTATTCCATGACTATTCTTCCTTTGCATGTTGGCAGCAAATAGCTTGTTATGAGTTTTCAAAGGTCCTGAGACAGAGGAGAATCTGCCTGAGCACAGACCATGCTTGTACTTAACTCTGATGAGACTTTGTACTCGTTTTAACCTTGTATTGGGTTTGATTGCTACTGAAATGCTTCAAAGTTTTCTGATATTGTGATGGCATTAATTTTTTTTGCATATGGGGAAAACATGTCTTTTTTAGGGTCCAGAGGGTGGAATGTGCTGGTTTGAAATGATGTATGTGCCCTAGAAAAGCCATGTTTTAATCGTAGTCCCATTGTGTAAAGGCAGACGTTTCTTCTAATCCCTATTCAGCATTGTATGTTTGAAACTTAATTAGATCATCTCCCTGGAGATGTGATGTAATCTAGAGTGGTTGTCAGGCTGGAATAGGTAATGACATGTCTACACCCATTAGGGTGTGTCTTGATTTTTGAAGTCTTATAAAAGAGGAAACATTGCGGAGAATGAGAGATTCAGAGTGAGCAGAGCAGAATGACATAGCCATGAGAAGCAGAGTACATCAGCCAGCAACTTTTGGAGATGAAGAAGGAAAATGCCTCCCAGGGAGCTTCATGAAACAGGAAGCCAGGAGAAGAAGCTAGCAGATGACGCTGTGTTCACCATGTGCCCTTCCAGATGAGAGAGGAACCCTGAACTTCATCAGCCTTCCTGAACCAAGGTATCTTTCCCTGGATGCCTTAAATTGGACATTTCTATAGACTTGTTTTAATTGGGACATTTTGTCGGCCTTAGAACTGTAAACTAGCAATTTATTAAATTCCCCTTTTTAAAAGCCATTCCATTTCTGGTATACTGTATTCCAGCAGCTAGCAAACTAAGACAAGGTGTCCCTGGTTTGTTATTGGGGATTAGGAAGTGTGTGGTCTTTCACTCAGGGATCCCCCAAGTTGTTTTTTGACTGCTACACAGGGAAATGCTCATAGAGCTGGGGAATTGGATTGAGCTCAGGTTTTGGGCCATGCCCACTGAGGCAGGTCAAGGTGTCACAGGGACACCAAACAAACTCTAATGGGGGAATCTGGGCAGAAAGGTACTATTTACCTAGGGCCAAATTGGTTGTAGTCATTTGAATGCCATGGATGCGAGCTGGCATCACATTAAGATGGTCTGAGCCAGAAACTCAAGCCATCAATCACATGGAAGCCATAGCAACCATGCCGGTTCAGTGAACAAAGTGACTGGAAGGCAGTCACATAGACCTCAGGGGCCCAAAAGCTAGGTCTGTAGTCAGATCTTCATCCTGGGTTTTAGCACCATTTATGTTAGGCACGGTAGGCATGGGGTCATTAAAGGATTCCACATGAGAGGGCAAGTTAAAGGTTAAGAGGTTTATTGCTAGAAAGAAACAGAGAGCAAAGGTAAACTTAGGCAGGTGGGAGCCAGCAAAACCTGCTAGTGAAAGAGAAAGGAAAAATGGCTCCAACTTTCTTTCTGACAGCTTGTGGTTTTAAAGGAAAAACCATGCCAAGAGGGGTGGGAGTGATGTGTGGCTACAGGCATCACTGTGAGATATCAGGCTGCTGCAGATCATGGCTTCATTTTCGTGGTTATCTGGTCTGGCCTCTGGCGGTTGGGGGTGTTGGCATGTTTGTGTTCACTATCTTGCTGTCACACCCGGTCCCATCAGAAGAGCTGCTGAGGGAGAGAAACTGAAGGGGCCCCCATGCCACAGAATCCTTTTTGTATATTAAGTTTTATTTTCTGGTACTGGACGGGGGCGCTTTTATGGTTTGGGGAAGTTTCAATGGTTTGGGGAGGTTTGGGGGCTTTAGGGAAAATTTTTTCCCAGGAAGTTTCCAGCTGAAGTTTGCAGTTTGTATTTTGCAGTTTGTATTAGTTTCTTTGGAACTAGATAAGAAACAAGGGACCTGCAGTTGTCTATTAATTCTCTCAGAGCTGAAGAGGAAACCAGGGACTTAAAGTTGTCTTATTTTATTCTGCCTAATCTATGCTCTATTTGAAAAGTTTTCTCTCAAATGCTTGCTGTTTTTATAATTCAAAACAGAGATGATAAGACTTAATAAAATGTTTCTGACAGTAAGTTCACCAGGAACCAGAGAGAGAAAGATTTGGAGGCTCAGGGGTTAAGAAAATTTGTGAAACAGAGGAAATTGTGGGCACACAGGATATAGTGAAAAATGGTTAGAAATCTGACAAGGATGACTTGACTACTTTTACCCCTCTGCAACTGTCTCTGAAATCAGGCTTCCTCCTTTGATTATTATTTATATTGCTATGGTCTATTCTAGACTCTTTAAAGCTGCTATTTTTCTACTTGATTTTTTTTTTGCTTATTTTCCACTTTTTCATTATTTTCTCTGTCACTTTTATAGGGAACAAGAACACAAATACAATTTCTGTATTTAAAGAGTTTGTTCTCTATTTTTTTTTCCTTTTACACCCAGAATGTAGTTCAGTGCCTGTTGCACAGTGTGTGTTCAATAGATGCTGTATGGATGTTAAATATATGAATAATTTACCACTCCTCATTTGCCAAAGACATCCAAAATAGGTTTTGAAAATTGTAGCATCTCTGAAACAAGTACATAATCTCTCACAATGACTATTTCTAAAGGAATAGCATTCATTTAGAAGTAAAAATTCTGGAATGCTCAATTTTAAAATCAGTAATTTCTGCTTTTCCTGATATGTTAGGAATTGAACTGTATCCTATTTATCATTCATTTCTAAGCGTAGGAAAAATTGTTTACAAAATATCTATAGTTAGATAGGAGAGATAAATGATGACCTGAAAGAAATAAAATAGTTCCAGCATAAATGAAATTCTAGTAGTCCTCCATGGCCATGAAGGGTTTGGCAATCACAGCTTTGAAAGCACAAATAAGTCCTTCACTCCAACAAAGCCATCAGAGATAGTGACAGACAATGGCGTGATATGGCAAGCTTAGAATGCCCTGACTAGGACCTGGAAAATGAGACTGTTATCTCTGTGGTGTAGATACATATGCTTTCAGCAATTCATTGGTGAAGAAAGTCCCAGAAAAAAAGTATGCATGCTCCAGAAATTGAAGTGATTCATACTTTCCTGGTTCTTCATGAAGTCCTTGAGGCCTAATGAAAGAGGTAGATAAAGAAGAAAACAATGAAGGGAGATGAACAGAGGAAGAAGAGACAAGAGGATCATGGGATTTTAAAAGTGGAAGAGCCCTCCTAGATCCAATCCAGTCCTTTCATTTGAAAGATGAGAATATTAAAATCTCAGGAACAGAAGTGAATTGACATTCCTCCCTCTGCTGTTTATCTGCACGTTCTAGATCAGAAACCATTCCATTATATTACAATAATTTTCCAACATCACCGCTTTCCAAGCTCAACTCAAATACCAACTCCTAAATGAAGTCTTTATAGAAACTCTCAGACAAGGTGATTTGTTTCTGGCTCTTATCTCCCACTGCACTTTGTTCTGACCCCTGTTAGAGAACTTACATTACTGCATTATAGTTCACAAGTCTGCTTTCCATATTAGGTTCTTAAAATTCCAATTCCAATTAGCTTCTTAAAATTCCAATGTCACTTAAAGACAGTGTCTGGATTTTACTCATTGCAGTACCTTTGCTTCCTAGTATATAGTGTCAGTAAATGTGTACGGGGTAAATGAGCAAATGAATAGTTAGACTAACAGTGAACTGAATGAACAACATATAGATACAAGCAAAGCCTGAAGCAGGTCTTGAGTAATGTAGCTAAAGGTGATCTACACCCAAAGTCCTAAAAGCGTTTTTGAAATAGTATATGCAGGGAACCAAGGGTACTGAAAAGGCTAAGGACCACGCAATTTTACTGGGCTAAAATGAACTTTGCCCTCAAGTCAGAAACAAGTTGCTTGGTTGGCAGTTCCTTAGAAAGTGATTAAATTCTGACCTGGGTCCATCTCTGAGGAACATTTGATCACTGTGAGGAGAGTGACTTGACCATTCCCAAATGCATCAATTTGACCTCAGATGGAGACTTTGTGGCTCAACAATTAGTCCTTGATTAAAAAGAACATCCTCTGTTCAATAATTTTCTCTTCTTATATGTACACCAGGATGAGGTAATTATAATGACACTGGTCCTCTACTCCTGAAATTGTCTGTAGAGGGTTAATTTTACATTCATTGTTTCATGATGTAATTTCAAAATTAATATCATATATGGTGATTTCATGGCATAAATTTTACCTAATTACAAAGCAGTTAGAGAAAACGAATATTTGGGTCTACATGTCACACATATTTATGGACTAAATAATGGCAAAGTCTAATCAACATTTCAAATATTATGAAATAATCTCAAGAATTAGACAGTCTTCATTCTTTCTTCCTTTCAGTCCATTATATATTCAGCAATAATCAATCATTGTTTCCTTCCTCCAACTCACCCATTTAAATTTTACTTCATTTTTATCACCTCTGACACATAGACATAGAGCAAACATTTTTTAAGCAACTTAAAAGCCCTATATGAATATTATGAAACCATGTATTATAGCTCTGAATGAGAAATGAAGTTAAAATCTATCTTAAAAATAGAAATGAGTAATGAGAATTATTGCAGCTTATGTTTTCATTCAGTAACATATGTTTCAACTGAAAGAACTTTTGAAACAATACATCTTAATCAGAATTATGCTCCTAATTTATCACCATTTCTTCCACTGATAAACCTCTTTCTAAGTAATGCCATTTTAATTTTATTTATAAACAATTACCTTTTTAAATTGAAGTTTTACTTTTGGTTATTAATAAACTATTATGGAAGAGACCAAAGACAAAATTTTGTACACTTTACTACAAAGAAACATTAGTATCAGCAACCTGAATATCAACAAATGAACCCTCAAACAAAATGCACTAAATAATGATTAAAGAAGGAAAAAAGTGTTTCTGAGTAACGAATATTTGTTTTTGACAGTATATGAAAATCTGATTACTTTACTCCCTATATTCCACTAATCAGGCCAAGGGTAACTGATTCAAAAAGAAATTTAAGTAAATAAAAGCTATATTTTGGTTGTGGAGTTTGTTGGAGTGATATGAAAATCTGTGTTGTATTATTTATGAAAAGATAATACCAAAATAATTTTGATAAGAAAACCAACTCTCCTCTTTAAGACACTGCATAATTGACTTAGAGGGGATTTTCAGTTTGTCTGAAGAGAGTGTTAGGGAATAAACATCTAACAGAAACAGCAATTACAGCTATTAATTTTCAATAGCATTTTTTTGGGGGGTGACAAATTATGTTTTCTTCCTGAAAAGCATTCCAAGTGGTTGATTTTTTTAAATGATTTTATAAATAATCAAAAGTCCCTTAGTAAGCAAGTTATTTGTTTACACTAGGGATTAATTTTCTTTAATTCTATATTTTCCTGTAAAATTGAAATATTGACACTCAAGTTTGAAGACTGAGCAAAGTAATTGTATATGAATTTTTATTTTGAAAATAATGAAGAAAATATTCATTGAATGCTCACTCTGTGCTAAAAATGTGCTGTATTTCCCATTCATTATCTTATTTAACTCTTAGAAGAAACATATCATTTTGCCTCTTGTGTCTCTCCTCTCTTCGCATGTGAGAATGTCCACATGTTCTTTCACATGAGTTATTAAGAAACGTTCTATCTGCTTACTCTATGCTGTGCTGTGCCCTTGCATTCTTTCTTGCAGTTTGGCCAAGAACCTAGGAATCAAATCTGGTGACACATTTTGGTGAGCCAGCCAGGAGTCACTTCTCCTCTCTGACCATCAGGACTGGTAAGTTATGGCTATTTACTGGGAGGTTTGACCACATGCTTCCACTTTGTATTCATGCTTGGCTCATTGTTATCCTCTCCTACGTCCTCATGCAACTCTGTGCCTCTAGGAATCTAGTAATCATATCAGAATAATATCCTTGTTGATGTTTATGTTGAGCTTCTCATCCTTTATTTAAAAGACAAGTCTTGGGGGTGCAAGGTTAGTTCAGTGGTAGAATTCTTGTCTGCCATGCAAGAGACCCAGCCAGGTTCTATTCCCAGCCCATGCCCTTCCCAAAACAAAGAGACCTATAAAAACAAACAAACAAAAGTTTCAACAAATGTTGCTGTAATAACGGGATACTCACGTGGAAAAATAATTAAATGTGACCCAGCCATACAGCATACAAAAAAATTAAAAAGACAAGTCTTCAAACTCTTAAAGGAAAACCGTTGCAAAAAATTTATTCTTTCACCTGTAAAAGTGAGGTGCTAAAATAATTTAACATACTAAATAGTACAATAATTAAAAGAGATTTTCTATCCTTCTGTTCAGTTAAATTGGTCATATATTTAGAAAGTGTATAAAATTCCTAAAAAGTTAACAATGTTTTCACTGTCCATTTTATATCCTAATACTGATCTGTTAGATGCTGTTAGTTACTTTTTCAGTTATTCTTAAAAATATAAAATAATTTATTGTAATAATAGATAATTAAAACAATCAAATTTACTTGTCAGTTATAGTACTTTGCTCTAAAGCTTCCAAAATTTAAATTTTCTGTAGCATGCTATCTAATTTAACCTGTCTCATCAGTTTATTTAAACAACGTAATTCAGCTTTTTTTGACATGAAACCAAGAATAAACAATAAAATCTTAAACAAAAAATGAAAATGTTTACAAAGTCCCTTAAGAGACTAGAGGAAAATGTAGAACCATTAAACTTACATACCTGAGGAATTCTTGATATTCTGTTAAGCAATATGGGCTCCCAATTTAATAAGCCAAGCTCTCAATCTTGAGGCTTGCCTTTATAAAACTTATTTTTTGTAATGGCAAAGCTAAGCACACTTATAATTAATTCCTAAGAGTGACCCTCAGAGAACCTCTTTTGTTGTTCAAAGGTGAAACCAAACTCTACAAATAAACTCACTACTGTCCCCACAGCATAGGACATGACTTCCAGGGATGTAAGTCTCCCTAGCAATGTGAGACATGACTCCAAAAAATGAGACTGACCTTTGAATTGTAGAATTAATTGACACAAAAATGGAAATACAATTTCACTGGTTAAGAAATTTCAAATAGAGTTGAAAATCCATTCTAGAATTTATTCTTATGCAAATTTCATCCAGATATCTAAAACTAACACAATGTGCCAATGCCAACCAACAGTATTCCTAAAAACTACGCTATGCTCCATCTTGCTATTGCTTCTGTTCAGACTGCATATGAAATTTCTCACCCAGTTTGTCTCTTCCAGTTTAGAAGCCTTTCACAGCAAAATCCTCCTCACCAGAGGCCTCATGCTCAACTAGCCACTCTCAATAGAAAAATTGCTATAGGTGGGGTTTGTCAACATGTGCATTTTTTGGAGGCTCATTAATTTAGGCAAGAAGCCTTTTTCATAAATACTTGTACTATTATGTTATATAAGGCACAGTGAATTTTAATAAAATTTTATCTCTAATATTTTACTACCCTATAAAATCTGAGTAGTGACACTAAAGATGAAAGTCTGAACAATACTTCTCCAACCCTCCTCTTTTTATCACTTCCCTATTCCTCTTTCTTTTATGTCTTCTTTTCCTTTTCTCTGCACTTGAACCTTATTTCTAACACACTTTCTTTCATTGTATTGCCTCTGCCACAGGGGACTGAAAAGGCAAGGTGGGAAAAGAATATTATGTGACTGATAAAGAACAGAGGTTGAGAAATTCAGTACTGTGGCCACATCTGCTTTCACTCTGTGGAATACAATACTGTGGAATCTCCCACTAACTTTAGGCTCTTAATTTTTTGAAAAAAGTGTAGTTTAAAAGCATATCTTTGTGGGGCAGGCAGTGGTGTCTCAGTGGCATAGTTCTTGCCTGCCATCATGGAGACCTGGGTTCGTTTCCTGGTGCCTGTCCATTAAAAAAAATACACATATATGGAGAAATGATGAAATGTGATGTGACCCCTCCATACAGCATACAGAAACAAAATACATGTAAAAGCATATCCTTGCTTTTTTTCCTCTCCCCTCTAACAATAACTGTACCATGTATATTTCATTCTGTAGTGATCCTGATCAATAGTTATTCCACAATGAAAATCAATTATCAAACCAAGCTACATTTTTGTAATTCAGTTGTCTCTTGTACAAGGACAGACCCTCATGGTGCTTCCACCAACATTCTTGAAATTCATGACATGTGTGGCTGTCTAGGATCCTAGTACCTTAATTTGACACCTATAGTTTTTTTTGCTGTAGTAATTGCTTCTTCTATACCACATTTTACATAAGCACAATAGTAGACACCATATGCAGCAAGAAGTGGTTATTAAAATGTTTAAGACTCAGAGTTCTGTTGTGCAAGACAGTAATAAATTAGTTTTAACAAGATTCTGTGCTACATAATAGGGAGAAATGTTAAAAGCAGTAACAGTCCAGGTCCTTATTAAAACTGCATGCTTCTTCCTGATCCATAAAAGAAAAAAATCATAAATTGGACATCATCAATATTAAAAGCTTCTCCTCATCAAAACACACTGTTAAAAGAAAGCAAAGACAAGCTACTGACCAGGAGAAAATATTTGCAAAGAATACATTTGAAAAGGCACTTGTATCCTGAATGTTTAAAGAACACTCAAAACTCTAAGAAAACAAACAGCCCAATTAAAGATTGGAAAATATTTGAGCAGACATTTTTAACAAATAATGTATATGTATGACAAATAAGCACATTAAAGATGCTCAGCATCATTATTCATTAGGAAAATGCAAATTAAAGTCACACTATAATAACATGACTACCGTTGGAAAGACAAAAATTAAAATGACTGACCATTGTAGGTGTTTTTAAAGATGTAGAGGAAATAGAACTCTCATAAAATGCTGGTAGGAATGAAAAATAGAACCACATTGGAAGATTGTCTGACAGTCCCTTTAAAAGTTAAGGGAGATTGAGCCCAGAGGGCTATATTCAAGGATGCTATCAGAATTATAATTTCCCATTTTAAAGAACTTCTATAGTCAATAATCAGTTAAAACACTCGGATAGTATAAATGTGGTAATACACCAACTTACAAATTTAAACAGACACTTAACATTGCTATATTTAAGTAACACACACCAAACATATCAAGTAACAATTAAACGGACATTAAATGCTTAACACACCGATTAACAATTAAACAAGCATTAGACACTTAATATACCTAGGTAACACATATGCTAGCTAGCACTTAAACAGTCCTACTTAATTTCATTAAACACCAATTAAAATTGTTGGATCACAAATTTTCCAGAAGTATACTCAACGGACAAATTTAGGTCAGGGCTTCAAACCCCATATAGCATGGTATCTAGAAAACAATGGTACCCAGAAAAGAGAAAGGTGTAGAAGTCAAAGTAAAAAGGGACCACTCTGGAAGCAGGACCAGGCCTTAAAGCTAGATTCTGAAAGACTTACAATGCTCTATTAACTCCCAGATCCACTTTTACTGTAATGACCCCACTCTCCCAGTCAAATGTCCAGACACAGACCTGAAAACAATTTCTCTCTTTGAAGCTTTTTAAGGCACCAAAAGTCTCTGGAGTGCTGGCAGAAAAAAGAAATCCCAGTTGTTGAGCCTCTAGACTAAAGTCATTCCAGTGGCCACAAAAGACCTGGTGACCTGGCTTATCTGCTCTCTAGGGCTCCAGAGCCTCAGGCATCAACCCTTCATGGTCGTCAAATTGTTACTGGACAAAGTCAATGGATTCTTTTGCCCAATGCACTCAAATGACCAATTTCTGAGACCCTGGGGTTTCAAAGAAAGAAAAAGTTTATTTCTAGGTGCATAGCAGAATAACAGATGGCTATCTGCCCAAAGTCTGTCTCCCTGAATTGCAATAATTTTGACAGTGTTATAGCATTAAGAGATGGACAGGTTTTAGGATAATGAGTACAGTGACCTCAGATGATGTAATTAAGCATACGCAGATTGGTTACATACTCAGTCACAGGACACATGTGGGAAAATGATGGCCTTAATATGATGATGGGTGTGACTTTTGGTATTATAACGAGGTATAGGTGACTTATAGGTGAAAGTCAAAGCTACTGTGCATGTCAGGTGGGTTCATTATGGTTAGATTAAATTTCAGTGATCAATATAACTTTGGACATGGGGTAGGTTAGCTTTGGGCTGACCAAGGACCCTTCATTAATAAACATTAGGGGCTGTCTTTAGTGATCACAAGCTCTAAAGTCAAAAAACTGGATAAATGAGTACAAGTAAAGGTTAGTCGCAAGGTTTTTACAATCCCAAAGGCACAAGATAAATGTATACGGTTATCAAAGATCAAGGCAACTAGCTTGTAGTGGATAAAATGGGTACAAATGAGGGTTAGTTACAAAGTTTTACAATCATAGGGCACAAGATAAAGGCTATGCAATCATTATCAGAGATCAAGGCAGCTGGATTTTAGTTCAGAAATTTCACATATTCCCCTTTGTCTATTTTAATACTCTTAGAAAGTGAAAGGAAATATCTATATACTGATTTAATAATCATAATAATTTGTTAATTCCCAGCTTCACAGTTACAAGTATACACTTACCATATGATACAGATTTTCAGTAATAGGTTTTTATACCCAAGAGAAATGAAAGCATATGTCCAAAGACTTCCATGTTTATAGCTGAATGTTCATAGCAAATTTATTTGTAATTGCAAAAAATTAGGAATAATCCAAATGTCCATCAACAAGTAAATGGATGTACAAATTCTGGAGTGCCCGTAGCATGGAATTCTACTCAACAATAAAATAGGAATGGACTATTGATAATGCAACATGTGGATGAGCCTCAAAATAATTATTCCAATTAAAGGAATCCAGCCAACAAAGTCTTTCAACTGTATATTTCCAGTTACACAAAATTCTAGAAATTGAAAACTTATTTACAATGACTGAAAACAAATCATTGGTTGCTTGGGGAATTGATGGTTCAGGGCACGAGAGGCAGGAAGGGGGAAAGGATTACAGATGAGCATGAAGAAACTTTTGGGGGTGATCAATTGTAGGAGCCAGGGTTAATGGAAAACCTGCAGAATTTATTGGGAGCAACTGGGTTCAGAGTGGTGTTGGCAGTAAATTGTGGAGACTGTTATCTGCTTAACTGGAGGACAGTCTGAGAGGGAGAGAATGTTTGGTTGTTCTTAATCCCCCAGGTCTTGTTAGCTATCTCTCGTAAGTAGGGATTAATATACCGAAAAGTAGGCACTCTGTTTTATCACAAAATGTTTGCATGCTTTTAGTCACGTAAACCCTGGCAGTATATAAGCAGGGACTTGTTAAAAATAAAGTTGTCTGTTGTCTGTTATTGCTAAGCTTCAGATCCCCTGATTCCGGCTGTCTTTCTTTCTCATTCCTTGATATCGTTTGAGCTCCATTTCATAGGAAGCAACAATCAATATATTATTTGTCTCAATTGTTTTGTGCTTTCAAAGATTTTGCATATGTTAAAACTTCCCAAATTGTATGATTTCAATATAAAGTTTATTGTATGCCACTCATACCTAAATAAAGCTGTTACAAAACACCTTGCTTAAGAGATTGCACGTACCATTACCTGGCAAACACTGCTCAGCAAGATAATGAAAGGAGTTGGTGAACTGTCACCCATTATCAGAAGTATTGCACAAACAGGACGTATAAGTGGAATTTACTGCCACTCCTATACCTAAGAATCTTATGTAAATGCTTTACTTGAGAAATACCAAGGACCTGTCAAATCACATTCTTATTTGTCTGTAAATAAGCCCCTGCAACACGTGCAAAATTTTTTTAATTGGCCAAGCAGCAGATACATGCACACACAGACACATTTTTTTTTAATTTTCAACTTTTTTTATTGTATAGTATAGCATATATACAAAGCAAAGAAATAAAAAAGCAATAGTTTTCAAAGCACTCTCCAACAAATAGTTACAAGACAGATACCAGAGTTTGTCATGGCCTACCATGCAATCCTCTCAGCTATTCCAGAATATAGGAGGCTAGAAGGCTTAAATATTTTTTATCATCACAACTGGCTTTTCTTCTTCTTTTTTCTCACAGGCACATTTTATTTTTTCAATAAAAATGCTATATATATATATATATATATATATATATATCCTGAAAGTTTAAAATTCAATTATAAGAATTTTACAGATATTCTATTAATGAATTTATCAATCACTAGTCTTGTTCCTAAAGTAGCCTAAATTTATATTCAGTAGAGCATACGCAGGACGCCCTGCACCGTCAGGGACATCTATGTTTCTAACACACATTCAAGAATTAAAAATGAATTTATGGGTGGTGCAATGGTGGCTCAGTGGCACAATTCTTGCTTGCCATGCTGGAGACCCATGCCAAAAAAAAAAAAAGAATTTGTGCCAATTAAATGTTGGCTTTGTAGGAATCACAGGTGTGTCTTCCCTTCATCACTTAAGCAGATTATATGCAATTGTCAATTTTATGTTTACTGCTCTCTTATTATTGCTCCTCTAAGTAGATTAAATTATTTTTAATATTTTACAAACATTTTATTTCTGAGAAATATTTCTTCTTCCATTCCGTACTGACTTCCATTCAGAAAACTGATAATCATACATGGCCTACCTGTAGCTTTACACCAGGTGTTGATCGAGAGGCCAGTGCTGAGCTGATAGTCAAACAGACACATCATCTTGTACAAAGGCAGAACATGCAGTTTATGTCATCACTCGCTGACCTCTTAACGTGGATTAATTTATCTTTAGCCCATCAGTTGAGTACTGTTTGGGGCTAGACTGATTCTAGGACAGAGGCAGGAAGAAAAGTTCTAGTGCTCACAAGCCCTCAAGGGTGACATCATGGAGGTTTATAGAGCTGTCCTGAAACATCAGAGCACAGGCCTCTGGGTAAGCAGAGATGGTAAAAGCAAGTGGGAGCACCCAAAGGACAAGAGAAGCTATAAGAAAACATAAGCTACAGTCTCTGTAGTGTCTTAAGGCCCCGCTTTTGGAAACCACGCCAATCTCCTTAAAGAACATGGAATGCTTTATTGCAACTGTGGTAGATTGAATCATGTCCTGAAGAAAAGACATGTCCAAGTCCCAATCTCAGGTCCTGTGGGTGTGAACCCATTTGTAAATAAGGTTTTCAAAGACTATTAGTTAAGGTGAGGCTAAACTGAATCAGGGTCAGCATGAATTGGGTGTGCCAGGAGACCTTATAGCAAATAAAATTTGGGGACAGTCATACAGGTTCATAGGAGGAGACAGAAAGAGACAGCTCACCATGTGATGGAGGCAGAAATTGATTGCCAGCAAGCTACCACCAGAATCCCATAAACTTTAGAGAAAACATGGCTTGCCGACTCCTTGAATTTTGAACTTCTAGCCTCCAAAATCTAAGACTATAAATTCCTGTTAAGCCAGGAAGTTTGTAGTATTTTTAACAGCAGCCCTAAAAAACTAAGACAGCAACCCACACTTGTTTTGAAAGACCTGGGACATCTGATAGGTGTTTTTTGTTTGTCTGTCTGTTTCTACAAGGATGGGACAGCCACTCCAGTGATGAGAACAGAACCAACAAGATCTAAATTTGGTTTCAGCCAAGTTTTTGATAGCACCTTCCCTGAATTTCTCATTGATACATGCTAGGAAACCATGTATTATACCCTGGGTTGGGAGACAAATGGATTCCCAAATCCCCCTACATTTTTTTCATGTTAGAGAGTTTCCAATTTTAGACATTTATCTGCCAAACTAAGAAGAGAACAGTGAGGAGAAAGAGAAGACAGGAAAAGCAAATATCTACCTTAGATAAGGTTTCAACATTTTGTATAGTGCTTTGGTTTCTACACTTCTTTGGACAGTAAAGAAAGACAGTGTAACACAGTAATGCAGAGCAAAGAGTCTGGAACCAACTGCCAAGGTTCAAATCCCAGCTCTGCCATTGACATTTTACATGACTGTGAGTAACTCTGTGCTTCAGTTTCTACCTCTATAAAACAGGAATAATCAATGCATCTCCATCAAATATGTGCTGAGAATTAGAGAAGATATAAGTATTCAGTCTCAGTAGTTATTATTAATAAAGGAGCCAGGTTTGGCTCAATAGTTAATTAAAATAAGACATGAAAAAATGAAACTGATGACCATCAGCAGAATTATCATAATCTTCAAATACTTAGTACATAGATTTTTCAAAGATACAAGTAACTGCTAGATTTTACATTTACATCATGCGTATCCTAGGCCAGTAATCAAATATATTTTCTCCAATCTGTGTTTTATCCAAAGAGTAAAAAGTAAAGTCTAATAAAGACAGTATCTGCATGCAAAGGATACACCTACATGATTTTTTCAATGTTGGAAAAGACTGTTTTTCCAAATATGAAGGACAATGATGAGTTGGAGATGAGAATTAGTGTATTAAATAAGAGTTCTAAACATTAATTAAGCACCTACTAGATGAAAGGCACTATTCAAGTGTCTTCATTCAGTGCCCATAACTACCCGGAAAGTTGTGATCATTATCAATATAATATAGCCTGACATTCAGTCAGTTTAAGTAAATTACTGAAGGTCACATAACTGGAGAATGGTATAATTGGGAGTTGAAGTCATTTTTTTCCAATCACATAAAATAGTGAGAAGATTTAACATTCATTTAGTGACTTTTGTGTGTTCTGTTTTGGAAGCTTCATGGACACTATTACCTTTGTATGTCATAGACTGGCCATCTAGGGAGGATTCATATTGTCATTTCATAGATGAAAGAACTGAGATTCAGAGGGGTTGAACAGCCTGACCAATGCCTCAGAGCCAGGAAGTGTTTAGGGATTCAGAGTCTGGGATTATAAAAAAAATCATATGTTGATGATGGCCTTTGATATTTTAAAGTTGCATCTATTTGAGAAAATATCACAAATCCCTAAGATATATCCACTGGAACTAAAAGCAGATTTCATGTAAAGTGATTCTCAATTGTTACAGTATTGTTGGAAGCCCTGCAATACCTGCACATCATTTAAATGGCAAAAATCAAAAGGTGGTTTACTCAGGACATAAAATTTAGCTTGGCTTATATTCAAGAAGAAAAAGAAATAAAATTCAATGAACTTTCATTGAAAAGGATATTATTTGTTGATATTTTAGGAAGTATCATTTTATTGATACTTTAGGAAGTATCATTTTATTGTTATAATTTTTAAGTAATTAATTATAACAATAAAAATGGAATAATCCAATTAATCTGCAATTTGTTCTAAAAATAAACAGACAACTCCTCTTTTTCTAGCCAACAATTCTGTCATGAAATATTGCCTTAAGGAAAAGGCTAAAGCTAAAAATCAACAGAAATATATGCCCTTGGCTTTACCTTCAAATGTCTCCAAAGGAATATATTAAGAAAGCATTACAAGCAAACCAAATTGTTTGACTTCTAAATGCATTCTTTTGCAGCACAATAACAATTAAATAGAAAATAGCAAAGTGCAAGAGGTGCAGTTTTGCTATTACACTGTGGTGGATAGCATAGATAGATTTAAATGAAAAATGCAAAAATAAGTGGTGCTACTTTTGCTCAAAGTCACATTCTAAAATGTACATGTCAAGCAAGCAGTGCCTCTTATCACACATATTAGAAATGAAATTTTGAACTATATTTGTCATTTCAAAGATGGCAACTGGCAATAAATAACTGTCTGGAAAGTGTATCATTTCAGAGAGTAGCAGAATGTTGACTATAAAAACTATTTCTATCTTGCTTTAATGTAGGCCCAACATAAGAACAACTTTATTGTGTACACATTAAACATTTTATTTAGACATTAAACAGAAGTTTTCTGATGTGATGCCTTTCCCAAAGCTGAATAAAAGCTAATTTGCAGTTGTTTGGACGAGGCTTTCTAGTGCTGATGTCATAATAGCTCTCTTTCCAGTGTGCTAACTTTCAAATTGCAAATTTTTAGAAATGTGACTTAGGTATAATTCACAGTTGTGCTGAACTAAATGGATACAGCCACTTTTCAGCAAGTAAAAAATGCACTTACCACTGCTATTGAACAAAACACAAGGTAGCAGTTGTTGACTATGTCAAAATTGATCATTGTTACCTATTTTCTGGAGCTACCGGTTTACATGACTATTCGTGATTAACAATGAATAATAACAGAATTTCAGACTACTATATTGTGAATGTTCAGGTTAGAAACCAAATGTACTAATATAGCTGAATATCTCCCTCAATGTGATCTAGAGTATTTTTTTTTCTTAACGTGTAACAGAGTTAAAGCAGTCTGGTGAAGGTTTTATGGAACACTGTAATGTCCTGTAATATCTTGCCACTATAAATAAATGCTATATAAAAATATCCTGGTCATGTAAATGGATAATGTAATATCCAATAATTTGGGGCCACCAGGTCATGAGCAACATTAAATTCTTGCAGCCTGAATTTTGCTCATTCAGCTAGAGAAATCACAATTTAATCGATGACACCAGGTATAACATATCCTTTATCAATATCACGCATTTTGCCTGTGTGTTTGTGAGTTGTTTTCTTTTTTTGGGGGGTGGGGGGGCTTTGTTATTTAGTCACAAATAAAAAGTCATTAGTGAATCAAAAGAAGATTTATAAAAATAAAATTGTGCAGCATTACCCAGAAGTAATAGTTCGTAAGGGATAATTATGAAATCCTGTACTTATATTTTTTAAAAAATCAGTCATCCATGTTCACAATGAGGTAAACTTTGTTCAAAAGAATTAAATATGTCATAATTTCAACATATGGCAAAATGTTGAAAAAGATGTTCAGAGAGTCTTCACCCAGTAAAATACACCTGAAAATACACAAAGTATGATTACACTTCATATCATCAGATACTCTCCTGGATCTGCTACTCTCTGGTGGGTTAGATAGAGTCTTGATTTTTAAGGGTGCTAAGTAAGAATTATGAGGCAAGTTTGTGGTGAAAAAACCCACAACTGTCGGGTTTGAACCCATAGTTCACATTACATCTGAGGACTCAAAAACCTTAAATTAATTATTTAATTTAAAGGGTGCCCACAATCCTGGCATATACAAATGAAAATCTTCCCTGGAAGGGATCACATATGAGAATGTCTAATAAAAACATATTGAATAATTAAAATTAAAAACTCAATGACCTAGTCGATCAGCAAATTAGACTACTGAAGAGAGAAATAGTTATAAAACTGATACGTTTGGAAATAATGCAGCACAGGGTGACAAAGCAATTAATAAACATGAAGGATAAATGAAGAGAGAAATATAGAGACTGAAATGGTAGAAAATATATTTAATCAGAGTTTCATAAAGAAAGAATTGAAGAATGGAGGAGAGACAATATCAGGAGATAACACCTGAAAAATTTCCAGAACTGATGAAAGACCCCAAATCTCAGATTTAAAGGCAAAATGAATCCCATGTCATGTATTTCAGTCTTAGACATACTAGAGTGAAACTTTAAAACAACAAACACAAAAAGGAGATATTTAAAACAACTAGAAAGAATGCATGAAAAGGAACAATAGTTAGACTGAAAACTAATAACACAAGAACAAAAATAGAAATGAAAAAAGATAATACTGACAAAGATAAATTATTGCTGTACAATGCTATGCCCAGTGAAACTATATTTAAAGCAGGGGAAAGTGAATATATTTTCAGAAGAACCAAAATGTATCTAAGTTTAGTGAGTATATATCTAGTACAAAACCAATATATGCTCACTAAGTGTACATTTAAAGAGTATCTTTGTGATGATTTGAAGCTGTATGTACCACAGAAAAGATCACATTCTTTTAATCCTTTCCTGTGGGTGCAGACCTATTGTGGGTGGGACATTTTGATTAGGTGATTTCAATTGAGATGTGACTTATATCATTCAAGGGTGGGTGGGTTTCAATCTTCTTACTGGAGTTGTTTATAAGAGGCTAAAAAACAGAAAAAAAGCCCCAGAGAAGCTGAGAGAGGAAGCCACTGAAGCTGAAAACTGAAAGCAACAAAACATGGGAAAGAAATGCCAGCAGATATCTTCATATGCCTTGCTATCTGACAGAGGAGCCCAAGCTTGCTGGTAGCCAGTCCTCAGAGAGAAAGCATTGCCTGTTGATGCCTTGAGTTGGACATTTTCATGGCCTAAGAGCTGTAAACTTGTAAGTTAATAAATCTCCATTGTAAAAGCCAACCCATTTTTGGAATACTCCATTTTGTCAGCTTTAGCAAACTAAAACAATCCTGTACAAAGAAAGAAAAAAAGACCGAAATTTAAAGGCATCATTGAGAAGAAAAAACAGGGAGTAAACATCTGTTGCATGGACTAATCTAAGCAAATACGAATTATATAAAACAAAAAAGGTCGAATTTTTAGTTTATAAAAAGATGAAAATACAGCCATAGAAAACATTATATAAACAATATATAAGCTTGGAGGAGGTTAATTTCCTTCTTGCATCTTTGTCTCCTGTGTTTTGGGGTCTTTGACAACTTTTCTGCCCTCATCTCCATCTAGCATTCACTAAAGTTTTGTCTTCAATTTTCTGCTCTTCTCTCATTCTGCACATTGTCCCATAGATATCTTACCATACTCAGAAATTCAAATAGCACCTAATTGTAGATAGCACCTTTTTTAGTTTTCTAGGATACTTAAAGCAAATTCCATAAAATGGGTTGGCTTAAACAATGGGAATTTATTAATTTATAGTTCTGATGCTGAGAAAATGTCTAAATCAAGGCAACATCAAGGCAGTACTTTCTTTCTGAAGACTGGCTGCTGGTGATCTTTGCCTCCTCTGTTACACAAAGCACATGGTGGCATCTCTCTTCTCTTCCATGAATCATTGCTTTCAGCTTCTTGCTTCACTCTCTCTCTCTCTCTCTGTTCAGTCTGTTTATAAAGGAAGTATTCTGTATTCAGTCTGCTTACAAGGGAATCCATTAAGAAGTTTAAGACCATTCTGTTTGAGATGGGTCACACGTTAACTAAAGTAGCCTCATCAAAAGGTCCTACTTACAATGGGTTAAACACACAGGAATGGATTAGATTTAAGAACACGTTTTTCTGGAGTACATGCAGCTTCAAACCATCACAACTCTCAACCTAACTCTCCAGCTGAGTCACTCACCCAGAACTTCAGTTTACAGATTAGCAAGTGCCTGCTTGACCTTTCCTCAGTGGTATCAAGTAGGTGACACTTAAAATCAAAGCCACAACATATACTCCCCAGATCTATTCCTCCACCTCATTTCCTTGCTTCTTTGTGGATTGCATCAACTTTCATATTTACCTAGCTTGGAAATATTATCTGGCAGATCTCTGATTCCCTCTCGTCCAAATTCCACAGTCATCAAGTTCTAGTAATTCATCACACTGCCTATCACCTCACTCTTCATTCTTAATATGGGACTATAACAGTAATGTCCCAACTCAGCTAATTTTTCCTTCACATTTCTTACCTAGCACCACTTCTACTTCTGACCATCTTGTTCCCCACGAGCAGAGTTTTAAGGCTAACCCATTGCTTGGATCAGGCCAGCACACTCTCAGAAAAAGCATCAAAGGCTGAAATATGTCAATGGATTAAATTCTAAGATTCTTGCCTTGGCATTTACATCCCTCACCGTCTGGCCTCACTCACATCAAAGGCACGTCCTCAAGGGACAATGGGAGGATTTTATGTAAACTCAGTAAGTGGAGGAACCACTGAACTGGCTTCCTACACCAAACTCACTGCACACATGGTCTAGGCAGAAGGCAGTGGAGCAGGTCCTGCTATGGTTTTCTAACCAGGTATCTATATGCCCCAGAAGGTCCATCTATAAATTCAGGCAAGGGCAAGGCAGGCACTGAAGAATTGGTTGAAAAAAGTAACATTTGTGTTTACACTAACCTCTAAGTGACATATGTCAGTTCCTTAAATTATAAATGTGGGTAACCAAGCAAAATAGTAAAATGTACCTATGACTCGCTCACCAATAGACCTCTTGGATATATTTAAATCATATAGCAATTTTGGCACATATCTTGAGAGGTCATTTATACGCATCACTACTTTAAAATTATGGACATTTGAGACTTCTTGCTCTATCCTGTTGGTTAATGTGTTAAAGAGAACATATATTCTTACGTCACAAGTGTGTTTCATTTTTATTTTGATGGCACTATTTTCAAAATGACTGACATCCTTTGCTATCTTATATATTTTTAGTTATATAAAAACAGTATTCTGAGTATGATTATTTTTATATTCTCTAATGGGTCTGTGGCAGAAATTAGATTCAGAATTCCTACACTGTCCTAGTGTGTCTGGAAACAGGTAACTGATGATATACAAAGGAGGCCCTGGAGGTAACCCCACAAGTTTAGACACCTCTCTGCTTGTTATTACTAAAATTTGATTTTATAAGTTACATTATGGCCCTGATATTTTCAAGCTGGAGTGGACTGAGCTGATTAGTGTGACATTTTCATAAGAAATTTAGAACTGTCATTCCAGAGACACACACCTCAGACATACGTGCTCTATGTAGATTGTCAAAGAAAAACTGGAACCAATTATTAGAAAAATGATGTGCAGGTTTTATTACAGTATACATTCTTTGATATTTAAATGTACAAGTTAATTTTCTTAATATGTATTAGGAGTGAGTTGTCTCTATAAACATGCATGTTTGACAGCCATTGTTCTAGTTTGCTAGCTGCCAGAATGCAATATACCAGAAAAAGAATGGCTTTTAAAAAGGGAAATGTAATAAATTGCTAGTTTACAGTTCTAAGGCAAAAAAAAAGTCCCAATTAAAGCAAGTCTATAGAAGTGTCTAAATTAAGGCACCCACAAGAGGTTACCTTTACTCAAGAAAGGCCAATGAAGTTCAGGGTTTCTTTCTCAACTGGAAAGGCACATGGGTGAACATGGTGAGGTCTGCTAGCTTTCTCTCCAAGCTTCTTGTTTCATGAAGCTTCCCTGGGGACATATTCCTTCTTCACCTCCGAAGTTCTGTGGTGATGTGGACTCTCTGCTTCATGGCTCTTGTCACTCTGTCGTCATTCTCTGCTCACTCAGAATCTCAAGCCTTTTCTAAAAATACTTCCTCTTTTAATGTATTCCAGGAAACTAATCAAGACCCACCTGGAATGGGTGGAGTCACATCTCCCTCTAATCAAAGTTTAACACCCACAATTGGGTGTGTCACATCTCCAGGGAGATAACCTAATCAAAATATTATACATTATTGAATGGAGAGTAAAAGAAACAGTTGCTACCACAAGATTGATGAGGATTAAAACATGGCTTTTTTAGGGCACAGAAATCCTTTCAAACCGGCACAGCCATCTCTAAATTATGTTTATAAATCATGTTGTTATTGCAATCAAAATAAGTTTAACAATTACTATTACTAAAGTACAGGCTAACAACTTAGGCCTTACCATTTTCATCTAAATGTCAATTATGTGCAAAAAAAATTCTTCCTGAAGAAAAATGGAAATTTAATTGCAAATTTAACAACTTCAAATACTTCATTTCTACAGTTTGTTACACAGCAATCCTTTAATAATGGGCAATAAAATTAGTTTTTCACATTCTAATTTTCATCCAGACCAGAGAGGTCATTTTATGGTTAAGTAAGGAATCTTAATTTCAGTAATTTCTTAAATCATGACATCTATACATTATTTCTACCACAGACTTAAAAATATTGAGCTTCACACATTGCATTTTTGCTTACTTGTATTGTTTTGCTTCTTTTTCTCATTAGGATAATACTTTCTTTGTCCGATAAGATTCTATTTCTTCTTCAATATTTTTCCATTTTCTGAAATTTGTTGTCACAAAAGGTTATTTTTTTCTCAAAATGTAACTGTTTTTTACCCTTCTGCTTTTTTCTCTTTTTACATTAACAGTATCAACCTTCCTTATGGTTGCTTAATAATATTATGATATCTGCCTCTTCTTTATCCCTTTTCTTTCCATATCCAGTCATCATCAAATGTATCTGTGATGGGTACTGTGAGGTGCCAACCAGGAGTTTTGCCCCACTGCCTCTGTCCTGGGAAAAGGCAGTTTTTTGCTGTCAGCCTTCTCTTAGGGTTGCTTCAGCTGCAGAAAATTACCTCACCCAAGAGAATATCAACTTCCAAGCATAAGTAACTTCTAGTGACTGGCCAACACAGGTGTGTAAAGACTTGACACTTTTGGCCCAACTCAGGATTACTCTTAAGGGTCATCTCAACTCTAGAGTTCCCCGTGGGGTCGATAGAGGTTGTTGGGGCTGCATCACAGTTAAAACTGTTATTTTACTCAGTCATATTTTGTCTTCCACCCCCAGTTCCCAGAAGTGGTGATCCCAAAAGAGTTTCTGTCTTGCATAATGAACTCCATCTTTGAGATGGCTTTGCCAGGAAACCTGGGAAGCAACAGAACCATTCTACATTTTGATTTCTGATGAAACTATCCTCCTCTTCCTCATTGACTTAGTTTTAGCCAACCAATAACTCTCATTTTAAATGATTGTTCTTAACTATTTTTTTTTTTGACATGGGAAGGTTCTGGGAATCGAACCCAGGTCTCCTCCACAGCAGGCAAGAATTCTGCCACTGAGCTACCATTGTACCACCCTGATCATTCTTAACTTTTATTCCATAGCCAAATAGGCTTTAAAATCAATGTTCCTCCTAGAAACAGGCAAGGAATTGATCAGAGTTCATTGCAGGCATGTATTTCAACTTCACCCTTTTCTTAAAATTTCTCCATACCCATCCATATCCCATAATACCTGCTAAAGCGTATGCCCAGCCTTTATCTCATCCACAGATAGTTCCCATACACAAAATGGGAGCATACTTAGCCTATTCAGGTCAGAAATATTTTGGAGTTTATATTTCAAAAGTGTCCATCAATGAGGGATGAATTAATACATACCCAGCTTCCTCACCCCGCAATGTGACAAGACATATTCCACATGATCTCTAAGAAGGTCCCCAGTAAGATACCCCCGGTTTCTGCAGGAATCTGCTTATAATTCAGTTTCTTATTGATTTTGCCCACTCAGTGGCTTGTTCCCTTCAGAGTGTTTCCAGGAATCATTTTGCAAATAAAATGTTTGTACTCAAATCCTTGTGACATGGTCTACTTTATGGAAAACCCAAATTAAGGTACGTACATTAATAAATGATGATCTAGAACGCGGCCAACAAACTACAGCATGTGTGTCAAATCTGTCCTGCTGCCAGTTTTTGTAAATAAGGTTTTATTATAACACAGCCATGCCTACTCATTTAGCTATTGCCTATAGTTGCCTTAACACTAAAAGGGAAAGATTCAGTAGCTGAAACAGAGATCATATGCCTGGCAAGCGTAAAACAGTAAATATCTGGACCTTGCAGAAAAGATTTTCTGTTCCATGATCTAAATTATTACCGAAGGCCACTAAATTATCTGTTGGATCTAACTGCCTCATCTCTCTACCCTGATATATTTTATATATTGCCTCCAGATTTATCTTTCAAAAACTCAGATTGTTTATGCTTCTTGCCCCTCAGAAATTTTCCATGGCTCCCACTGCATTAAAAAGTAAAACAAAACTCTCTTCCCTATAAAGTCTACCTGCCTTTCTAAGTATGTCTCCTTCTGTATTCTCTAGCATACGCAAACGCCAAACGCATTCCCTCTATTCCTTAATTCTGGAAACTATTTTCGTTTTCCTTCTATAAAGTTATTTCCTCTGCTGGGATCACTTCTTTACCTATATTGGCTCATAAATCCCAGCTCATCCTTTGAGATCCAGATCAAAGCCATGATCCCCTAAGAAACCCTCTCACAGCCAGATTGTTGGGATTATCTCCCTTCACCATGCTCACCAGCACCATGTCTACTTTTCACTATATCAGAGTGTGTCTTGTATTGAGATGGTTTAGGAATATCTATATCTATCACTAGATTTGAATTTCTGTGAGGCAGTAATCATGTCCTATCCATCTTTGTATCTAGTGAAAATATTAAACTTAAGTAACAAGCATAGATTCAAGTTCCTACAAATCAGAAAGGGCACTGATCAAGATCCTGGCACCCCCTAATGTGCTATGTGTTATCCTTTAGTTGCTGCTCAATTGTTCAGACGGCCAAGGTGCTCTGAGGAAGGAGCTGGGATGGCTAGGGTGGCAAGGCTTATACTGTAGAGGAGCTCAAATAGCTAATTATTTACCATCATATAAGGGAAAGAACTATTACAATATTTTAACGAGCAGAGCAAAATCGGTTGGAATGTCAGCCTTGTTCATTACTACTATGCTTACCAAGACTTTCCTAATTACAGGCTCTTGGTAAATAATTGTAAACTTAAGAACATGATTGAAAATGAGCACAGAATTTTTTTAAAGATCACACACACATGCGCGCACACACACACACACACACACACACACACACACACACACATAGGCACATAGACACATGAAAAGGTTGTTGGAGTAGTTAGAAATGACCTAGCTAAGTATTGAAGGAGTACCAAATAGAGCCAATCTGTAAATATTGGGAGAGTATTTTTTCTTTAACCTTCTTCTTTTTTTCTTTTTGGAAATCTAGGCATTTAAGTTGACACTGTCAAAACATTAGATGTTCAATGAGTCAACAGAACATAGATGTCTGTGGCCACACATTAGAAAGAATACAGACTTGAAAAAGTAGTTTAAAAATCCATTAAGCAAGCAAACAACAAAAACCCATAATAGCTGCAACAACAGACCTCAGAGATGGGTTGGAATCTGACTCCCAGAATTGCCACATCATAATATTTAAAATGTATAGTTTTCAACTACAACAAAAATACTAGTCATGCAAAAAACAAGGAGTATGGCCCATACTCACAGTAAAAAAAAAATTAATAGAAACTTTCTCTGAGGAAGCTCAGGCTTTGGACATTCTAGACAAAAACATCAAAACAACTGTCTTAAATATGTTCAAAGAGCTAAATGAAACCATGGACAGAGAATTAGGGAAAACCAGGAAGAAGCTATCCTTCCGAATACAGAATATCAACAAAGAGATAGAAATCATGAAAAAGGATACAAGCGGAAATGAACAGTGGTCTTTGGAAGACAGATTGGCATTTTCTTACAAAACGCAACATAATCTTACCATTATGATTTAGCAATTGTTGTCCTAGGTATTCACCAAAAGGCGATAAAAACTGATGTTTGCGCAAAAACCTGCACACAAATGTTTATAGCAGCTTTATTCATAAGTGTCAAAAATTAGACACAACAAAGATGCCCATCAGTAGGTGAGCAATACAAATAAGTGAGCTATCTAGTTACAAATTGATGTTGAGAAATGTTAAATGGGTATTACTAAGTGAAGGAAGTCAGCCTGAAAAGGCTGTGTACTGTATGATTCAACTCTGTATGTTGTATAAAGTGTATGTTTCTGGAAAGGGTAAAATTGTAGAGACAGTAAAATGATCAGTGTTTGACAGCATTCAGGGACAGGTGAAGAGGGATAAATAGGTATAGTTCAGGGCATTGTTAGGACATTGAAATTTCTCCATAAGATACTATAATGACAAACACATGACCTTATGCATTTGTCAAATACCATAGAACTGTACAACACTAGAATGAACCCTATTGTAACCTACTGAATTTAATTAATAATAATAGATCAGTGTTCAGCAGTTGTTACAAATGTACAGTAATGCAAGATGTTAACAATAGATGAAACTATGTGTGAAGGGTCTTGGGAGAAGAGTTATATGGTGTTTTAGTTTGTTAATGCTGCTGGAAAGGCAGTATACAAGAAATGGGTTGGCTTTCATGAAGGGAATTTATTAAGTTACAAGTTTAAAGTTCTAAGGCCTAAAAATGTCCACACTAAGGTACCCATGGGTAGACACCTTGATTCAGAAAAGCCAATGGGTCTGGAACACCTCTGTCACCTGGGAAGACACATGGCTGGTGTCTGCTAGTTTATTCTCCCAGATTCCTTTCAAGCAGCTTCCCTGGGGGCATTTTCTTTTTTATAAATATTTTTATTGACAAATCTTCACACACACATGTCCTATACATGCTATACAATCAACAGCTCACAATATTATCACATAGTTGTTTACTCATCAAAATGATCATTTTTCAGGACATTTGCATCACTCCAGGAAAGGAAATAAAAAGAAAAAAGAAAAAAAACTCATACATACCATACCCCTTATCCTTCCCTCTCACTGATCACTAGTATTTCCATCTACCCAATTTATTTTACCTTTTGTTTCCCCATTATATCTATTTTTTTAATCTATATATATTTTTTACTCATCTGTCCATACCCTGGATAAAAAGAGTATCGGACACAAGGTTTTCACACTCACACAGTCACATTGTAAAAGTTATATCTTTATACAATTGTATTCAAGAAGCAAAGCTACTGGAACACAGCTCAACAGTTTCAGGTACTTCCCTCCAGCCACTCTAATACACCATAAACTAAAAAGGGATATCGATATAATGCATCAGAATAACCTCCAGGATAACCTCTTAATGCTGAACTCTCTTAGCCACTGAAATTTAATTTTGTCTCATTTCTTTCTTCCCTCTTTTGCTCAAGAAAGCTTTCTCAATCCTTTGATGCTGGGTTCTGGTTCATAACAGGATTTCTGTCCCACGTTGCCAGGAAGATTTACACCCCTGGGAATCATGTCCTACATAGAGAGGAGAGCAGTGAGTTCACCCGCCGAGTTGGCTTAGAGAGAGAGGCCACATGTGAGCAACAAAAGAGGTTCTTCGGGGCTGACTCTTAGGCCTAATTTTAAGTAGGCTTAGCCTATCTTTTGCAATAAGTTTCATTTGGTTGTACCCACTGCTTGAGTAAATATCAGAAATTCTCCAAATGAGAAAGTTTAATAATTCCTCCTTTCTCCACAGATCCCCAAGAGGACATTGCAAATACTTCTTTATTCACTGCCCAAATTACTCTGGAATATATCAGGGGATCACACTAACTTGGACAAACCAAAAAAATCTCATGCCTTATTGAAGAGTCCATGCACTTATGGTTTCAACTATACTGACCATACAAGATAAACTAGGAAATGCCCTACTTGAAATATAAATTTTGCACCAAATAAATATCTCTCCCTTTCATCTCATGCAGAATTTGAAGGTTTAGAATATGGACAGTTTCATCCTTTACCCTGTATTCTCATTTACCTTAGTTCTATCCAAATCAGCTTCATCCATATCTCTACTCAAAGTCTGGTCATTTTTTCAACTTTTTAATGGTTCCCATATGGGGTACTACTGACTTTCATAGCTTCAGAGCTCTAACTATGAGTCTCAAGTGTCATATAAATACCAGAAGTTTCTGGAAATGACCAGGTTATAAATAAACAGCTCAATATCCCAGAATTTAGAAATAGTTTCAACTCCTGAATATGTGTGACTGCTGTAAGAGCTTACAATCTAGGACCCTTTACAATAAGCCCCAACCTAATAACCCATTTTCTGAAATTCAGTTCACCAAGTTTTTATATTATATTTAGTCCATATGATTGAGGCATGATAGTATTTGTCTTTTTGTTCCTGAGATTTCGTTCAACATACTGTCCTCAAGGTCCATACACATAGTTGCATGCTTCACAACTTCATTCCTTCTTGTGGTCACTCAGTAGTCCATTGTATGTATACAATGTAGTTCTTCCTTCCATTCCTCAGTCATTGTACCCTAGGCCACCTCCATCCATTGTGGACCACTAACACTGCCTCCATAAACACCAGTGTGCAAATGTCCATTCTTGTCCCCAAACTCAGCTCCTTCAATTATATTCTGAGCAATGGGGTTTCAAGTTTATATGGGAACCCCACACCGAGCCTCCTGTGGAACCACTACACTGCCCTACATGCTTCTTGACTCTATTCTGTTTTACAGTTGCATAATATTCCATTGTATGTATATACCACAGCTTATTTAGCCACTCATCCATTGATGGATATTGGCTGTTTCCATCTTTTGGCAACCATAAATAATGCTGCTATAAACATTGGAGTGTATATGCCTGTTTGTGTCCTTGCCCTCATGTCCTCTGAATATATACCTAGTAATGGTATTGCTGGATCATATGGCAATTCTATACTTAGCTTCCTGAGGAACCACCAAACTGCCTTCCACAACAGTTGTAACATTTTACATTCCCAACAACGTGGATAGGTGTGTCTCATTTTCCACATCCTCTCCAACACTGGTTTTCTGTTTTCTTTTTAATAATGAACATTTTAGTGGGTGTGAAAAGATAGCTCATTGTGGTTTTGATTTGCATTCCCCTAATAGCCAGTGAAGTTGAGCATCTTTTCATATGCATTTTACCCATTTGTATTCCCTCTTCTAAGAAGTGTCTGTTCATATCTTTTGCCCATTTTTTAACTGGGTTGTTATGGTCCTAGCCCAAATGTTTAGGTCTTTGATCCATTTTGAGTTAATTTTTGTATAGGGTGTGAAATATGGATCCCCATTTATTCTTTTGTATATGTATATCCAATTCTCCAAGCATCATTTATTGAGGAGGCTGCTCTGTCCCAGGTGGGTTGGCTTGAATGCCTGATCAGAGATTAATTGTCCATCAATGAAAGGGTCTATTTCTGAAACTTTCTATTCCATTCCGTTGGTCAGTATATCTATCTTTATGCCAGTATCATGCTGTTTTGGCCACAGTAAAATCATAAGATACTTTAAAGTCAGTTATTATGAGACCTCCAACTTCAATTTTCTTAATATATTTGTAGCTATTCAGGGCACACTGCTTTTCCAAATAAATTTGGTTTTTGGTTTTACTATTTCTGCAAAGTAAGTTTTTAGGGTTTTAATTCGTATTGCATTGAATATATAAATCAATTTAGGTAGATTTGACGTCTTAACTACATTTAGTCTTCCAATCCATGAACATGGTATGTCCTTCCATTTATTTAGGTGTTCCATGACTTCTTTTAGCAATTTCTTAGTTTTCTGTAAGTCTTTTTTAAGATTAGATAAATTTATTTAGATAAATTTATTCTGAAATATTTGATTATTTTAGTTGCTATTATAAATAATTTTTTTTCTTGATTTCCTCCTCAGACTGCTCTTTACTTCAGTATAGAAACACTACTGATTTTGGGGTGTTGGTCTTGTACCCTGTCACTTTGCTGTACTTATTTATTAGCTTGAGTAGATTTTCCATAGATTTTTTTCAGGATTTTCAATGTATAGTATATCATCTGCAAACATTGAGAGTTTTACTTCATCCTTTCCAATTTCAATGCCTTTTATTTCTTTTTCTTTTCTAATTGCTCTGGCTAGATCTTCCAGGACAATGCTGAATAACAATGGTGACAGAGGACATCTTTTTCTTGTTTCTGATCTTAGAGGGAAAGCTTTCAGTCTTTCCCCATTAAGGATGATGTTAGCTGTGGGTTTTTCATATTTTCCCTTTATCATGTTGAAGAAATTCCCTTCTATTCCTGTCCTTTGAAGTGGGTTCATAAAGAAGGGATATTGAATTTTGTCAAATGCCTTTTCTGTATAAATTGAGATGAACATGTGGTTTTTCTGCCTTGATTTGTTGATATGGTATATTGAATTAATTTATTTTCTTATATTGAGTCATCTTTGCATTCCTTGAATAAATCCCACTCGGTGATGGTATATAATTCTTTTAAAGTGTTACTGGACTCGATTAGCAAGTACATTGTTCAGGGTTTTTGCATCTATATTCATTAGAGAGATTGGTCTGTAATTTTCTTTTCCTGTAGCATCTTTATCTGGCTTTGGTATTAGTCTGATGTTGACTTCATAGAATGAGCTAGGTAGCTTTCCCTCCTTTTCAATTTTTTTGACGATTTTGGGCAGGATTGGTACCAATTCTTTCTTCAATGCTTGGTAGAATTCACAGGTGAAGCCATCTGGTCCTGAACTTTTCTTTTTGGGATGACTGATTCAATTTCTTTACTTATGACTGGTTTATTGAGGTTGTCTATTTCTTCTCAAGTCAATGTTGGCTGTTCATGCCTTTCTAGGAAGTAGTCCATTTTATCGATGTTGTCTAGTTTATTAGCATATAGTTGCTCATAGTATCCTCTCATTGCCTCCTTTATTTTTGCAGTGTCAGTGGTTATGTCTCCTTTTTCATTTCTGATTTTATTTATTTACAACCTCTGTCTTTTTCTGTCAACCTAGCTAAGGGCCCATCAATTTTATTGATTTTCTCAAAACATCAACTTCTGCTTTGTTGATTTTCTTGAGTGTTTTCATGTTCTCAATTCCATTTATTTCTGCACTAATCTTCTTTATTTCTTTCCTTTTGTTTGCTTTGGGTTACTTTGCTGTTCTTCCTCTAGTTCTTCCCAGTGTATAGCTAATTCCTTGATTTTTGCTCTTCCATCTTCTTTGATATAGGCATTTAGGGCAATAAATTTCCCTCTTAGAACTGACTTTGCTGCATCCCATAAATTTTGATATGTTGTGGTTTTCATTTTGATTTGCCTCGAGATATTTACTGATTTCTCTTGTAATTTCTTCCTTCACCCACAGAGTGTGTAAGAGTTTGTTGTTGAGCTTCCATATATTTGTAAATTTTCTGGCCCTCTGCCTATTTTTTATTTCCAACATCATTCCTTTATGATCTGAGAAAGAGTTTTGCATGATTTCAATCTTTATAAATTTATTGAGACCTGCTTTGTGACCCAGCATATGGTCTATGGTTGAGAATGATCCATGAGCACTTGGGAAAAAGGTATATCCTGCTGTTGTGTGGTGTAATGCTCTATAAATGTCTGTTAAGTCTAGCTCATTTATTGTATCATTCAAATTCTCTGTTTCTTTACTGATTCTCTGTCTAGATGTTCTGTCCATTGATGAGAGCAGGGCATTGAAATCTCCAACTATTATGGTTGTATTAGTTAGGCTTCTCTAGGGAAACAGAATCAACAGAGAACACTCACAAATATAAAATTTATAAAAGTGTCTCACATGACCATGGGAATGCAGAGTCCAAAATCGTCAGGGCAAGCTGTGAAGCCAACAATTCTGATGGAAGGTCTGGACGAACTCCACAGGAAGGGCTTGTCAGCCAAAGCAGGAAGATAGCCTTTACTTCTGAATCCTCCTTAAAAGGCTTCAAGTGATTAGATTAAGCATCACTCATTGCAGAAAACACTACCCGTGGCTGATTACAAATGGAATCAACTGTGGATACAGCTGACTTGATCACGATTTACTTCTATGAAATGTCCCCACTGCAACAGACAGGCCAGCACTTGCCAAACCAGACAAACAGGTACCACCACCTGACCAAGTTGACACATGGCCCTGACCATAACAGTCCACACCTTGTCAACTTGGCAGCTATACATATCACCTTAAACCATACCTAATTTATAAATAAATAACAACAAAACACACATTTTGTCTTTCACCTAACAATGTTCAAATGCCCTGCATATAACTGGGAACACATTAAATCTTTCCAGAATAGGGTGCAAGTCCTTGGGTGATATTCATTCTTAAACTTGATATTTTACAACTTAAATAGTATAACAGGAACAAAACAGCATTATAGCCCTCATTTCCGTATCTGGTCACATAGACGCAGTTCATATTTATCACTACCTTCTTCTATTACCCATTCCATGTTCCCTTTACCCTCAGCAAGCACTTCAGCTGGCTGTGGTTCTTTGCCTGGTGGGGTGACCCAAACCTTCATTCCTGAAGTTTCAGAGCCATTAGTAGTCCTGCCTGGATTGTGTTGTTGCAGTTTTCCATTGATTTTAATCACAGGGCATGGTAGTACTAAAAGACGCCCTAGGGGATCTCCTATATTCCAAGAAAACTCTTCTTTACCTCCATCGTGCAGTTCCAGTCCTATTTCCCCATGATAGTCAGGGTCAATCACCCCAGAAAATAATGTAATCCCCTTGTTGGCTTGTTGATCCAGGGGCATGAGTAGCCCAAAGTGACCAGGTGGCAGTCTTAGATTCCAGTTCAATGGAATCATTGTTGTTTCTCCTTGTAGAAGCACTCCCCTTTTTGGAACTAAAACTTGTAGACCAGCAGAGCTCAAGGTCGCAGGGACAGGAAGCAGAAATTTTCTTAGTGGATCACCAGGGGTAACAGTGAGTGGTACCACTCCCATTTCCACTCCCTGGATCCATGGATCCTGGCTATGGGAGAAATAGCACCATACAGCGGACACTGATTCAGAGCCTATACAGCTTGGAGAACATTACCCCAGCCCTTCAGGGTATTGCCACCTAATCAGCACTGTAATAGAGTTTTCAAAAGGCCATTCCACTATTCTATCAATCCAGCTGCTTCTGGTTGATGGGGAACATGGTAAGATCAGAGAATTCTGTGAGCATGTGCCCATTCCCACACTTCATTTGCTGTGAAGCGTGTTCCTTGATCAGAAGCAATGTTGTGTGGAATATCATGATGATGGATAAGTCATTCTGTAAGCCCACAGATGGTAGTTTTGGCAGAAGCATTGCATGCAGGGAAAGAAACCTATATCCAGAGTATGTGTCTATTCCAGTTAGAACAAATCGCTGCCCCTTCCATGAAGAGAGTGGTCCAATGTAATCAACCTGCCACCATGTAGCTGGCAGGCCCACTCCTGCCATATAAGGGCCTGAGTATGGGTCTCTGCTGCTGGCAGATTGGACACTCAGCAGTGGCTGTACCTGAGTCTGCCTTGGTGAGTGGAAGTCCATGTTGCTGAGCCCATGCATAACCTCCATCCCTACCACCATGATCACTTTGTTCATGAGCCCAGTGGGTAATGACAGGAGTTGCTGGTGAAAGAGGCTGTGACTGGTATCCACAGAATGGGTCACCTTATCCACTTGATTATTAAAACCTTCCTCTATTGAAGTCACCCTCTGGTGTGCATTCACATGGGACACAAATATGTTCATGTTTTTAGCCCACTCACAAAGGTCTATCCACTTACCTCTTCCCCAGACCTCTTTGTCACCAATTTCCCAATTATGGTCTTTCCAAGTCCCTGACCATCCAGCCAAACCATTAGCAACAGCC
>PVIY010026587.1:0-35229 GCA_004026745.1 Myrmecophaga tridactyla
AGAGAAGAGGGTCTCATTTGCTTTTCCCTTAACCCTTCCTATATATTCACTATAGGGGTCACCCATATTTTTCCGTTTCAACCTCAAAGTGGGTTTTCCTGCCAGTTTTTTGTATTCATTTACATAGAATAATTTTGCTCATGGAAAATTTATGGGATTTACTTTTTAACAAAAGAATAATACATTTGCTTTTTAGTCTTCAAGAATTTTTTATATAACTTTATGTATTAGTGTACGTAAATCTACCCTTCATTTTATTTTCTGAAAAGTACTATATGATATGGCTATATCACATTTTCTTTAGTAATTTCTTTCATGATGAAAGTTCAAATTCGAACATAACTGCAATATTTATTTGTATAAATGGATTTTGAGAACATGAGCAAATATGTTTTTGCTTTAATACAGAAATAATTCTTGTGAATAGATGTTGGATGGTAGGGTATAAATATCTTAAATTTATCTGTTTAATAGATTTTTCTGATCCATTGATTTTTAGTTCAATTTGAACTAAAATGTTTAAATGTAGTTTTCTTCTTCATGTTCCATGATACTTAGGAAAATTAGACCCCACAAATTATCTCCCAATTTTTGTATAAATTTTCAACACCCCCAGCAACATATAGAATACTCAATTCTCCACATGATGGCCAAAACTTGTTTTTATGTTACTTTATGCTTTGTCCTTCTATTGGTTGAAGAATACTATTCCTAATTATACAAACTTACATCTCCCAATAATTTGTGTAAATGAGGATTTCTTCACATATTTATTAGATAAATTTTCTAATTAATGGCTTGTGTTTTCTTATTGACGAGCAAAATCTTTATCTTGTATACAATTTCTTTCTCTATTACATGGTTATAAACATTTATCACTTGTATTTTAACATTTTTTATAACTATTAATTTAGTTAAGTTTATCAAAGTTTCCTGTATATATTTTGGGTGTGTGTTATTTAACAAGACTTTTGCTATAAAAATATCATAAATATTCTTTCATATTTTCTGCTAATGTTAAAATTTGGAGTTTTACCTTTGGTATTTATTCATCTATTTGTGTTGAGTGTGTGTGTGTGTGTTTATGCCCATAAATGAGCTATTTAAGAGGATGAGATCTTTATTTCTCAATAGGTATGTAATTGAATAATCACCATTTAAAAAGTTAGTTTCTTTCACTAACTTCGGCTACCATTTTTCTCAAACTATTTTATTCTTTGTCTTAACTCAAACAGAGTCATAGTTCTATTTTCTACTCCAAACTAATATTACAGTCCTTAAATTTTTTTCTTTAGTATGTGCTCTCATATCTGCTAGGGAGTTCCAAATACTTGCTTTAATTGCATTATTTGTCTATGCACATTTATTCTTCTCTATGAAGAATTTTCAGGTACAGTTTAAGCTTGTCAGGTACATTTTAAAAAGCCTTGATTAGTAGTTAATGGGGAATGGTTTGAATTCAAAATAAATTTGGAGAGAATTGATACGTTTACTAAAATTTGCCTTCCCATGATTTTGTTTTCTTTATTTTTCACAGCAAAAATCTGGATTCTGATGGAAGACATGTTTGATGTCCAAAAATTAGCAAATATCCACTGCATTTGATTTAATTAAATGTTCTAAATCTTCATGAGATAATATTAATCAAAATATGTGTTTTCCTATAATCACTTTTCTAATAATACACTACTTATATATAAGCTAGAATTTTTGTCCTTATCATTGTTTGCTACACTTCACACTTTCCTTCCCGTGGAACTCATCTTCTAATAATATTCTCAGAGAAGGTCAGCAGTCACTGAAATATCTTTGTCACTTCCCCCTCAATTTAAGTAATAACATTTTTATATTTTAGTTCAAATTCCTCCACTGACATTGAATTTTACCTTTAATACATTTACTCATACTAAAAAATTAATAATGGTCCTTTTTTAGAACTCTCTGCTTGATGAAGTCAATCTTCCAAAATTTTATTTAGGATTTTGATATGAATACAGAGCAGGCAGAACAAAGATAACTCCTGTGTCATTTCTCTGGACACTTACAAGATTAAAAAGCCTGCATTAATCAAACTCTTTGGGAACTTTGTTCTTCCAGTTAAAAACTTGCCACGTTTTCCCCAGTTGGCTGTAAAGAATCAATTAAATTTCAAACAAGAAAAAATAAGATATCCAGTGTATACAGCATTTTCTTGATCTTTAGTCCAGTCATCATAATAGAAAGTAAGGTGACTTTAAAATGGTGTGAGAATTTTACAGTAATCCATTGATGATTAACTATTGCTTATTTTCCCATACCTCTTAATAGAAAGTTCTAATATTATTTTAAGATCATTTGCAAATTTATCTGTTTGTATAGACAGACCCTTTAACTCCTTCCTTTTGAAATTCAGAATTCAGACTTTTGTTTTCGCCCTTCTCTACATTATTTCAAACAATTATCATTAGTTTTCTCATAAGATGCATATAATTTTAGCATTACAGGAGGTCAGTGATAAAGGTGCAAAAACCTGCACTAACAGATCAATGGTTCTCCCTATATTGCCTCACAAAATTTGGACTTTAGTTCCTTTTTAATAATGTAGGGTTTACTGTGCAAAATCTGAAGTATATTTTTCTTGATAAAGAAGAAAGCAAGGTACTGTTAATTTTACATTTTCATTTTACCAGAAACTTTTAGGTATGATTTTTTTTTTTTACAACATCCTCAGGGAATAGCTAGCTTAAAAAAATCCCCATGTTTCAGAATAAAAATCTGAGGTTCAAAAGTTAACCAATTCAGATCATATAAATATGAGAACATCAAAATAAGGACTCAAATTCAGATTCTCTCTCACTTAGCACAATATTGTTGGTATAATTAAATAATGAATGCTTGTAGAAAAGGAAGAATAAATTTTATTTCATATTTTGTTAGCCATATCAACTTTCTTGCATTTTTTATATCTCCCCTGAACAATGGAATCACTTCTTCCTCTTTCTTCCTGTTTTACGATTTATATAAAAATCTTAGTGTCTTTCTTCTTTAAATTAAATCACCTTTTTGTCATTATAATGCTTTCTGCAGGCATCAGCTCTTTCTAGGCTTTAATTTGCTATAATTCATTAGTCATTCTGACATATCTTCTAGGTTTGCACCATAATTTTGATATTGCCCTTGATTATGTAACCTTCTCCAACATTTTGACTTATTCGTCTAAAATCTGAGCTCTGTAGTAATATAGTGCCTCAATCACATTATTGACTTGAGATTTCTCCTTCTTAACTTTACTAGAACAATTTCTGATTATAAAGCCAGAACTCATTTGTGAGCCCTCTACCTGAATCACATTGCCTTTTATATTTTTTGATAATAGAATGGAACTCTTAAAAAATAAATATTTTACAGGATTTTTTTCTTGATCTTTTTGCTGCATCTGAAAAAGAGAAAACAATAAAAATGTAAAGAAACAATAATTTAAAAATCCTAAATTATTATCTAAAAATCCTAAAAACAAATATGAATATATTAGGCATATTTTATCAATAAGTTATATTTATATTGTATATACACTTCTGCATTTTGAGTATTCATGGTATCAGTAGAAATCTAACATTGTATTTCCCAGACTCTTTGCAGCCAGAGTTCTAGATTTAAGTTCCACCAAGATGAAATGTTGATGTAAAAATTAGCAAGTGAAATGAAGTGGAAGCCATTTCTTTTTGTTACTACTGGAAAGGAAGTTTGGAGGCATATGCATTATTACATTTTTGGCTGGATTAAAATTTCCCATATCTGTCACCAGCTTCATGTTCATGGGAGGCCTTGTGATTTTAGCAGCATTGTAATCACCCGGGAGCATGTTGTGAACATGAAATTAAGCTCCTGATCCTTGGATCTCAGGGAAGTGAAATAAACTTCAAAAGCAGGCGATTCGCGGTGGCCCTCTAAGTTCTCAAACACCAGTTCTGTCATTTTGTAAATGTCCAATTCTCTATGCTCAATACCTTTCTACATAATATTTTAGTTGTTATGTCCTGCTCTGAACAGTCACATACATTGAGTTTTTAAGTTCAACTATATAGTGCATTTTATTTCTAGAAATTTGATTTTGGTCTTTTTCCTATTCATACTTGTCCAATATTTTCTATTTATTTAAGAATTCATTTTATTTTAACATATTTAATGATTTTTAAAACCCATTTTTATAATATTATGATTAATTTCTTTTCCTTATTACTGTTTTCACACATATTTTGTTAATTGAATTATTCCCATTGTTAATTGACATCTTGGGTTAATACTTTAAATTTGAGTTCAATTTCAAATGTGTGTGTTGTTTGTGTGTGTGTATCTAATTTAAAATTTCATTATCAATCTCAGCTCATCTCATGGCTACATCCTTCTCTTCTCTTCCCTCCTCCGAGTCAAGGTTTACCTGAAGCACCCCTAGAGTGCAGGGAATACTGTCTTTTTTCTTGTTATTTTTTGTTTGTTTGTTTTTTGTTTTTAGCTTTTCTAGTTTAACTTTCTTGCAGTGTTGACATAGCATTTGTCATTTGTTTACTTATTTGTGCTCAGAATCTAGGCAACATATTTTCTTGTTTAGCTCCTGCACTGGTGCAGGGATTTCCTCCCCCTCATTTGCCATTTCTGTAAGTACAGTTTTCCACAGTCTTAGATAATGTAGGTCTTGAAATAGTCCACAAATATTTTAACGGAAATCATGTACTGATTGTAAAGTCTTGGAACTTGCTCTTAGACAATAAAATACAGCCCTTCAATCTGCAGACTTAAGACTCTGCCTCAGTCCTTTCAGACAACTTTTTTTCTTCTTTGAGCATTCACAGCGTTACCTCAAATGCTTAAATCTCTGGTTTAAATTTCACCTTGATTTCTGAAATGTTGTAAATTTCTTTTGAGCTCATCTATGCATTAAAAATGCTTTACTTTTGTGTATTTAAAACTTATAGGAAGGTTTCATGTTAACTTATCCAGCCATTTTATAGGACCCAGAAGCCATTACATTTTTTCAATAATATTCTCAAAATCATGCTTTTAGTGAGGAATTGGTACCCATTATGTAATTAGCAAAACATCTATATAGCAAAGCTATTTTAATTTTGTATTTTATAATTCAGATATGGAGTTAATTCCAAGATTCAAACTTAAATGATGTTGCCTTTTTTCCCTCCATAGGCAGTTAAAATATTACTCTGAAAACTAAGCAAGACTATATACCTATATTTAATTAAATCAAGAAAAGAATTGCTTTTTTGAAGCATCCAGAAGTACAATTTATATAAAAATAGTGGTATGCTTATGGGATGGTTTGAAGTGGTATATACTCCATTAAAAACAGGATCATAATCTAATCCATTCTTGTGACTATAAACCTATTGTAAGGAGGACCTCTTGATGAGGTTACTTCCGGAAGATCCGTTCCACCTCAACAAGGATGGGACTTAATCTCTTACTGTTATCTTTTATAAAACAATGAAATTCAGGCAGAGAGAGAGAAAGCCACAAAAAGCAAGAAGCTACATCAATGAAACTCAGAAGAGAAGGGAAAGACCAGGATATGCTGCCATTTGCCTTGTCATGCGGCAAAGGAGCTAAGGATCACCAGCAGCCAGTCCAAAAATGCACTGTCTTGGGGAGAAAGCATTGCCTTGATGATACTTTGATTTGGGTTTTCTTTTAGCTTGAAAACTGTAAGCTAACATATTCCCATTATTTAATGTCAACTCATTTTATGGTATTTGCTTGAGCAACATAGGAAACTAAAACAGTTTATTATTAATCATTTTGTTCTTTTTATTAGAGCGGATCTAAAGGATTTAGGAATTAGAAGAATCTTTTATTTATCCTGAATCCTGAATTTCTTGTTATTACAGGCCTTTTAGAAATTACCTAAATCAGACTTTTCAATAATTCTCTTTATTCTCTTCTCCAACTGGTCTGAACTTATAGGTGATTATTATAAGAAAATTAAAATCAAGACTCTTAATAATATCCTGATAGAAAAAATATAGGAGGTTTTTTCCCTGTCAAGAATTATATTATAAAAGAAATATTCTGAATAACAAACTATACTCTCCTTGAAGTACCCTTTCTTCACCTGGCTCTATCTCTTGTATTGCTCATGCCTTTTCACCTGCTTATCTCCCTAAATTCAGTCAGAAACATTTTAGAAAGCCATTAACTAATTTTTAAACTTCCATATTACATACTATTGATTGTGTTAAATGAGACTTATGCAGACATTTCTACAGGACTCCAGATCTCCGACCTCAGCATTAATTTGAATTTTCTTTTCATTGAAGGAGCCCTGCATATTGATATGTAAATAGGAATGCCAAGGTCCTGATGTGCTGCTGCTTCCTGCTGTCATTCTTTAAAAAGACTGACCACGGCCACAGTTCTGCTTTGCAAGCAAAGATAAAGTGTGTCTAAGGTCATGCTTCAGCATATGACCAAGTTTGCACTCCACAGTCACAGCTCTCTTGCACATGGATAAAGTGAAATGTATTATTTGTATAGTGAAAATCATGACCATCACAACTCTCACCACTACCTTCTCTTACCACCTTGCAATTCATGATTGGTTTCTCTCTCTTTCTCAAGCTAGATGGAATCTTACCCTCTGGTCACAGAATGGCTGCCATAAATTTCCAGATTTACGTCTTTTAGATTTAAATTCAGCAGGATGACCCACCTTTCTCTCTCCCAGAAGCCCCAGCTAGAGTTTACTGATTCTCTTTGGTGCTGATTGAATTTTATGCCTACGAAGGAATTAATTGCCATGACCCTGGTAATACAATACTCCATATGGACAGAACTCAGTCACCTATCTATCCATGGAGGTATCCCCAGCAGAACCTCATGGGCTAATATTAGGGATGGGTTGGATCCTTGGCTGAAAATTATACTAATACATGGATAATGCTGAATGAATGCTGGGTAGCAAAACAACAGATAACCACTATGTTCATAGGAAAAAGAATATGTATTACTCTCAATTCATTTGGAAATATAGGATATCATCAGCATGATCGGATTTATCACAACTTTAAAATTAGCGCATTGTGCTTGAGGCAGATACTGTACTGACTTCCAATATCCATCCTTTCTGCTCTCCACCTATGGTAGTAGACACCCAAAATTTTGCAACTTTACATTCTAGAAGTAAAGAGTTCATGACCATGTCTCTCTTGCAGCCAGGTGTGGTCATAAGGATAATTTTGGCTACTGAGATATATGCAGAAGTACTTTTTTTTCAAAGACAAAAAAATGTAATTTCTTCTCCATCTCTTTTCTGCATATCCTAACACATATGACCAAACTTTCCAAAGGTAGCAGATGTTGAATTATATTCTTTAAAAAGATCAATGAAATGAACAAACTTCTACCCAGACAAACTAACAATAACCATCACAACAACAAAAAAACCAAATAGAAAAGGCACAAATTGCCAATATCAGAAATGAAGGCAGTTTCATCATTACTGTTCTCATGGACATTTAAAATATAACAATGGAAATACATGAACAAATCTATATTTGTAAGAATAGATTTTTCATACATTTCCTTTATTATATTATATTGATTTTATTGATCTTTTTCTGCTTGATTCTGCTTTAGAAGATTCTTCTTCTTCTGCAAGAGGAAACATTATTTCAATTTTGGAATGTATTTTGAATAGATTAAATAGAAGTGAGAATAGATTTGAGAAAGAAAATGCTGAATTCATGGTTGATATATTGTATTTGAACTCATTCAGCTACAGAACTGTGAATTAATTAATGGGTGATATTTTAAATCATTAACTTTGTAGTAATTTGCAGCAATGGAAAACTAATGCACAGTTTATTTAAACCAGATTATTATTTCTATTTCTACTTGCAGCAGAGTAGCCATACCAGAACCTAAGAAATAAATACTTATATTAATTTATAGAAATAATAAACATGTAATGAAAAGATTAATTTAAGAGAAAACAAATATTTAAAGATATCTTAAGTTTAATGAATTATTATATATTATATATTATATATATTATATAAGAATCATTAAATATTTTATATATTATATACTATAATATAGTATGGGAATTATACTACAATTTTACCAAAAAGTTTGGAAAAATATTTACCAAAAATGCTATTAAAATATAGTTTAAGTTGCAATACATTCTTGAAAATAATAAATTTTGTTTTTAAGCATTCTATATATTTTGGAGTTTTAGCTTATTCAGTATGAAACACTCCTGTTTAAATGAAAAATGGCAAGCACGGTAAAATATACAAAGCAGAGTTCATGTTTTAAGCTGTGAATTTGGTATTCCTTTAATATTATAGATGGGATGGTCACAGGCAATACTTCCATTTCTACTCTACTCCAAATATGGTTTTCCCTTCAAATTGCTATCATTAATGTCAATTAAATAAATTGAATTTTTGTTTTGTTTTTTCACATGGGCAGGCACCAGGAATCGAATCTGGGTCTCTGGCATGGCAGGCGAGAACTCTGCCACTGAGCCACTGTTGCCCACCCTGAAGTTTATACATTAATTTTAGGATATGTTTTTTTTAATTTTCTTTTACCACCTAACTCACCTTAAGAATTACATTATAAAAATGAAATTATTTGTGTTTAGAATGTGGAGTCTTTCTATATTCAATAATATTTGGAAGTTCCTTATCAAGTCATTTTAAATTATGTTGAGAAAAATTTCAATTTAAAACAAAGGTAATATTGTGTATAAACATCTATAAAGCATTCCCATTCCCCATAAAACACATAGCACATACACACATATGCACACAGAATAATAAGGCTGAAAATTGTAACTCTAATATATGGATGGTGAAATCTGGATTTTTATGCACTGTGGCTTTGGAAGGACTATAATTACTATTGAATAAAATACAAAGCTGATATTGGTGTTAATGGGCATCTACCTTTCTGAAACATGCTGGGAGATTTAGAATAGGCTACAAAGAGAGACAGATTGACACAAATTGGATTTAGCTATGAGTTACCTATGAATTTATAGGTACAATAAAACAGGTTAAGCTATTCTTGACACATTTAGAGGAACGAAACAAGGAAAAATCAAGACAAAAGTTCTATAAAACATAAACTTAGAAGTACAAAGATCACAAACAAAAGAAAAATGTGAACTTATTAAAGAAAATTGCAGTCATTTGGGGTATAGCATTTTTAAAAAGTCTATGAATATGGAATTTTCCAAATTTATATTCCAGAAAAAATTAGTATTTCACATAAAGGGAATTTTACATACATTTTCACATGAAGGGAATTATATTTCTCTCACTAAAACTTTAAAATCTTGTTTAATTAAACAGATCAATTAATTATATTTGAAAATAACTTATAAAAAGATGCTCATTTGCTTTTGCCATCATCTAGCTAGAAATAAATCCCCATGAAAAGAAATACTAATAAAAGAAAACTTACATTAATAGAAGGCCCTACTATATGCTCAGCAATATGCATGATTTATCATACTTAAAAAAGCAAAACTCACTTATTAGCCATATTTTACAGATGCAGAAACAAAAATTTGAGAATGAGCAAGTTACCCAACTAATTTTCAGAAACATGATTCAAATCCAGATTGGTCTGTTCGCACATCTCACTGTTTTTTCACTAGATGATTTGATCCCCCATTTAATACCTTAATTCTTTAAGTTGCTTACAGGAAAATGAAATACACTTTCTATTAAAAAGGCCAATCATTTTTAATTAACAAAAATGAAATGATGATATCATTTTATAGGCAAATGTGTGCAAGGAATTCTAATATTAGCAGTGGGGCTCACTGACCCAACCAAAAAGTATGGAGTATCCATGTAACACAGTTTATGAATACACCTACTTGTTTCTATTTTTTTCTACATAAATATTTCTCATAGAGGTATAAGAGTATGGAGTTAGAGTTGGCAGTAAATTTATATTGTGTGACACCAAGTTGAATAGATGCTCTGGAGTCAAAATCAGACTACATATAAAAACCATTAGCCAGATTAAACTGGAGTCATTGCACAAATTGCATTTATTTCCTGAAAATCTTTTTTAAAATTATGATTTATTATGTTATTATTACATTATTATTATTAAATATTACTCATACTATCTTACTATTAAGTACTATTTATAATATCTAATGACCATATCCACAGTTTGCTTTGCTTTAGTTCTTAAAGTAACTTAAATGAAGAATTTAATGGTTGAATTCATAGACTCTTTAATATTTTATTCCCCACTTTTATTTACCATTTATAAAAATCTCATCTTACAAAAATTGCAAATAATGAAAATGATTCATAAAATAAAATTACTATACATATGGAGTCACATCATTTAAATTCTAGATAACCACAAATATTTTAGAAAGGGAAGCTTGAATAGCATTTTGCCATGACAGTCACCATTTTTTAGAAAAGTATTAATAAAATATTGATGATTTCTCTATTGCTAAGCTTTCAAGGGAAAATACTGATGAGTCAGGGCTGCTTGGTATTGCTTGTGGTTACTCTCTTATGTAAAGGATAAGCAAGGGAAATAGATACTAGCCATTGCTATTGGTTGCTAGGGAGGAAAACATCTTTTAACTCAATGGTATAAAATTGGTTTCTCAATACACTGCTTCTGATGAACTTGGATATTTACATTTTAGAAGTTTTCACATATCTGGTGTGTACATTAATTAATTTATTTTTAAACAGTGCCATAATTAATGAATATATTACTTCTTGTAACAGATAATGCATTTAATGTCTCTTTTTCCTCTTTCTATTATCTAAATTGCTGCTAAATTATGAGGTTAATTGTTGTAATTGATTTTATAGAGATGTTGGTATTGAAATCTAAGGCCTTTGTTCACAAGTACTAAGACACCACTTAAGGAATTATTGTAGACCATTTGGCTTGGAAATAAGATTCTGAAAGTAGAAAATATTTTTCCACTTGAATCATTGTGGTGGATTGAAAGAGTAATAATGGCCCCAGTCTTTGACCCATACTCCCGGCTATGCAATAGCCTTGTAATGTCTTTCTATTCTGGCTCTGAGTCAGCCATATAACGTGTATCTAATGAGATGTTAGCATATATGATGGAAGCAAACTTGTACAAGCACTTGCAAATGCCCGCTTCTTTCTCTTGCTCCACTGCTGTGGACATGAGGACATGCTCAGGTTAGCATGTTGGAGATGAACTATGTGGGAAAAACCAACATTTCCCAGTCATCCCAGTTGAGGCCACTCTAGAGGGGCCAACATCCAACTGTCCTTCTAACATGCAAAATCCCAGACACAGTCAGTGGAACAAATTAACTGACTGCAGATGCATGAGAAAGTCCAGCTAAGATCAGCCAAGCTCAGGCTAGAGCAATTTATAAGCTAAAATACATGCTTAGTTTAGTATGCCACTGATGTTTTGTGATATTTGTTAGGTAGCATTTTGTAGGCACAGACAACTAAGTTACTCAGTAACTTGACAGTTTTTTAAATTACCACTCATTAGAAAAATGTTTTTTTTTCAAGCAAATACAAAGAATTTAAAACATATCACAGTTTTGTAAAAGTCAAAAAGAAGATTAGGGGAGGAAATAGCATAGTTAATAAGAGAAAAATTGTTTTTTGAAACTATTTTATAATATATATGTGTGTGCATATGTGAGTGTGAGTGTATGACTGCATATGTGTGTGTGCGAATATTTTCTGGGTTGCTAAGTAAAATACTTTCTTACTGTGAGTCATGGTCAAAAAGTTGAAAACAACTAAAGTAGATTGACTCCATGACAAGGAATATGACAAATCCACATCACCTCTTAGAGGATGGGAGATAAAAAGATAAAATGTGGGGAGAACAACATCAATTGATCAACTCTAGAACTGATAGCAGATTCTCTTATCAGTGGATCACTAGTGTCATTTCTGAGTGTGAAGGACAACAAAACCTTCAGGAATAATGAGCCTATAAATTTAAAGCTATGTAGTTTATAGGTTTTTCTAATCAGAAAAGACATTTAGGAAATTGGAATGAAAAAGCTTATAAAATGACCTTACATCTTTTGGCAAGTAAATCTAAGGTTATTCTATTGGTATAAAATTATTAAAAGGCCAATGACACATGAGAATGAAATCTGAATATGTATCTCATATTTTTATTATATTCGTGCTGGGCTAGCTTTGGTCTTAGCATACAGAACATATTCCTGCATAGGAGAGAAGGGGCAAGTGGAGATGGACAAATGACTTGAACTGCATTAGAAACTCTAAATAAAAATATCAGATTAGTAGTTGTCAACTAACTGTTAGAGGAAAAGGAGATCAGCAATCTTTACATAGTTAAAACCATCTGGCAGATCGATAGGCTGCTTGCCACGCTCTTACCTTCTCTTTACCACTCCTTGGTGTCCAGGACTTCCTGGGATTCTCTCAGGCCTGGTGGGCAGCCACGAGTGCTGCTTTCTCTTCCACCCTACTCCAGATCTTGGCTGTCAATGACCCTCATCAGAAAGTCTAAGGATCTGAAAAAATTAAGAGAACTATTAAAATCTATCATGTAATTCAATAAGCTAGACCAAATAAATAGAACTCACATGAAAATGAAAAGAAATGGGACAGGCAGAAGGCAAAGGATGTTTGTAATGTATTTGTAAGCAATGTACAATCATAATATCTTATGATAATGTAGTGTTTTAAAGTTTATAAAACACATATATACAAAATAAATCTATATAAATATGTGTGTACATAAATCAAATATGTAAGATTTTCTTTTATTTCTTCTGTATTTAGTTTTATTGCTCCCCCTTTACATGTGAGGCAAATATAAAAGATTTTATTAATCATATTCATATTAACTATAGAGCTGAGTTTACGAATCTAATTTTCTTGATTCCCAAGTCCAGCAACTTCCACTATAACCCTATACTATCTTTTCCTAAAAATATGAATAGTGGTTTTATTTACTTACATGACAACAGTACACCAGATGCCTTTTAACAGGCCATTTAATCACTATAATAACTAATCTTTGAGGTGGATATTTTGTTTTTATTTCTATAAAAATAGATAAAAGACTTTAGAGAGCCCAAGCTATTTGTCCAGGTTTACACAAATGGTATGATGGCTGCGCTGGAATTTGAATCTCGACCTGTCGATTGTAAATGCACATGGCTTAACTACCAGATCACACAGCTTTCTGTCCCCTCTTGTAAAGGATTTTTCTTTTCAAAAGAATAAAAATCTGATTGATAAACTCTTGGAGTTCTAGGCATTTCTTTTTTTTATAAGCACAACATAAAAGATCACCTGTATAATAATGTTATTTACATATCGTCATATTCAACAAATAGCCTTGTTGAAAGGGAGAACAAACAAGAAAGACCCTTTTGAGTCAGTGAAAAAGGTCTGAGTACATACACAGTTAAAACATATATATAATTCCCAATAATAAAAGATAAATAAAATAATGACTTCTAACTAGATTCTGAACTTTGTTGCTGCTACAATAGCTTTTAAATATGGTAGAATTAGTTCTCACTTGTGCAAAAAGTTGTTTATGTTGCTTTTCATAACTCAGAATCATATATGTTAACCCAGTATAGCAAAAATCTATTCATTTAAGAATGTTGTGTAACAAAGAACCACAAATCTTCAGTAGCAAAGAAAAATAAGACTTTATCACACTTATGCTTGAGGTCAGTCTCTAGGCAGGTGTCGTTGAATGGGTCTAGGCTCTCTCACCTCTCTGAGTGTCACCTGGCTGTCCATGATTTAGGATGGCCTCCCCTGGGACAACTGGGATGACTCAGGTTCCTCATTCTGCAAGAAACAGTATGGGCATCTTCCTATATTGATTGCAAGTGCAAGAGAGAGCCAGCAATACATGCAATGGTTCTTAAGACCTACATTTGGAACTGCTCACTATCATTTGTTCTAAGTTCTATTATCCAAGGGAAATAACCGGGCTACTTCAAATTCATGAGGTGGGACTAGAGTCCATCTCTTCAGAGGAAACAGCACAATTATTTGGCAATGTGTTTACAGGCAAGTGTAAAGAAGTCTTCAGTGCAGTAAATCTACTACACTTGATCTCTCCAATTTGGAAAAACATACTGCCTGCACTTTGACATATAAAGACTTGGACATTTACTGTTAAAATTTTCTTTTGTGAATTAAATAATAAGCAAAAATAAATTGAGTCAAACACAGCTCATGTCCTAGATTTTATAATTTAAAACATTGTAATGTCTGTATTTTCTGGTTATTAAAATAATACACATTCATTATAGAATGTACAGAAACTTTTTTTCAAAGTTTCTAAATGTCCTACATGTCATAGTTCTAAACTAAAGATATTCTAACATATTCTAAATATGATTAAATAGTAATTTAAGAGTTTTGATGTACATTATAGAGAAAAGTTACCCTTTAAAAAATAGAGAGAAATTATTTGCTTAAATCCTGCCAAACATTCCTTAAAACAAATGAGTGCATAATCTAAACACTCATTCACTATAAAAAGCCTGTATCTATGTATAAGCTATGGTTAAAAATTCTCTCATGAAATCAAATCATGAAATTTCTTAGGAAATTCAAACTGCTTTTAATTACCAACCAGTCTGCTGTTTGTGTAGTAAGTTCTTGGATGGAGAATACAACATATAATCGAACAATACAGACTGTAAGCTGAATTTTGTAATTTACTTATTAAAATGAACAATACCTCCTATATAGTACAAGAAAAAGAATCTCCTACTTGACAGAGAACTTTAAATAGTTAGAAACAGTCTTAGAAAGTTAGCATGAGAAGTTATATGTTCATAAAAATGGATAAGCCACAGAACATTATATAAAGTTTTAGTTTAATTGCTGTTAAAAATGTCATATGTGTGATATTCATATTACTGACAGATAATACCTGATGATTCTAAGGCATTTTACCTGTTTCAGTGCTTTGCTATTTGTTTCCTCTTTCAATGGGGAAAGATGCTTGGCATATTACACACATTTGCCAAAAGTACTCTGGAAAATAAAATGCAAATATGTTTTTTGTAACCCATTCTACAAAAAAATTTTTAATCTTTACACTTAAAAATCATTTATTTTCCTGGTAGTTCAGTGGTTAGAATGCCTGCCTTCCATGTGGGAGACCCGCGTTCGATTCCCAGACTATGCACCCCCCCAAAAAAGAAAAAATCATTTCTTTTCAATTTTCACGTTTCTAATTGCATCTTAATTGAAAAAAAATAACTGATTTTTAACTAAGAGAGCAAAAAGGTTAAATGAACTGATATTTGGATAGAGAAAATACATTCAGAGGAAAAACTTTGTATGAGTGGAAGTTAGTTACAACATATTTTGTAATAAACTTTCATTTTCAAATTACTGCTTGCTTTTAGACGGAGGGGAGGGAAAAGAGAAGAAAGGTAGATGGAGAAAGCTGTGAATTATACTTTGTGCATGTCTGATGCTTTCATAGACCTTGGGATACAAAACTGACTTTAAAGATGGCTAAGGCCAAGTCTATAGTGCCACTATTGCGTTTTTATGATGCAAGGAATTTAAGCATGGTGAGGAGAACAAAATGGTGATGAAGCTTTGAAAAGGAGAAAGGAATAATTTTTCTTCTTTTAAGAAAACAACTGTAAAATGAAAATATAATTTAAAACCACAAAACACATTTCAAAGAACACTGAAATTTTATTTACTTTATTTTCTCTTGAGTCATCAACCAATGATGGAGAAAAAAGAATGCTACATCTAATTATAATAAAAAGATGAGCTACAAATGACTCTCTCCTTATATTAGAAACTATATCTTTATCTTTAAAGATAAAGTATATTCTTTATCTTTAAATATATTCTTTAAATATATCTTTAAATATATTCTTTATTCTTTATCTTTAAAGATAAAGTATGTTCTTTTCACATACTATGTGTATATATGTGCATGCATACTTAATTGATACATGTAATTGCTATATATTTGTATATATTAATTTGATATATATAAGCACGTATACTCTGTAAATATATACATTATGCTTATGTACAGACATATATAGTATACACATATATTTATATAAATTGATGCTCTTTATTTGTTATCAATATTTACTGAATAAATAAATGAACTTTCACATTCAGATAATTTTTTGTAATGTTGACTAGATACTCTTTTAAGATTGAATATAAAGACATATAATAAATGTTATTTGAAGAACTTCACATCAAGTGAAATCTCATATTAGTGATTAAGATTTAAATGTTCTCAAAATTTCTAGAACTTGTACATATCTTGGCAAACTTTGCAAAAGCGTACAGCTCTCTTAAAATTTTTATTATTTATCCTAAAACTTCTTTTAAGTTTTTTTTCTCTATTTGCACTGTTTAGTGTTTTAATAACTGTTGATTTCCTGCTTGTGTCCTGTTTTTTCTGGAATTACCCCCTTTGTTGTGATGTAAATGACAAGCTTTGATAAAGGGAAATTGAAGCTTGGCTCTGTCACTTATTGGCCTTATAATCATGGGCAGTAATTTTGTTTCTCCATTTTGTTCAACTGAAAAATGAAGCTGTTCACTTTAAGTGTGTTTTAGAGTATTCTATAGTACTAGGATTTTATGCTGAATTTATGTGTACAATTAATGGAAAAAGAGGAGAAGGGATATAAATAGGTAGTAGAGCATGTATGCTTTTCATGCAGATAAGTTAAAAAAGCAGACACATCTACACAGGTTTTTTAATTATTCACAAGTCAAACCTGACTTCACATGTCTGATTAGCTAAAGAAAATTTAATGCATGATTAAGCAGAAAGATGTGCATGGATAAGGAACTTATGAAGCACATTAAATTGCTACATTCCTTTTGATATTTTAGAGCATCACATTCACAGGAGGAATGACACAAGTTCCCTTTTTGGAAGGTATTTTAAGTCTGTTTTGGCAAGGTTCAGGGAAGAAAAAAAACAAAAGAATAATATATGAACTATTAACATTGAATTTTACTGTTTTTGCCATAGTTCTTGTTTCATTCCAAGAAGGAAACAAAATTTTTAACTTAAAAATAAAGTAACTTTTCAGGGAGATTGCTTCTACCTCCTATAACCTCCAATTTATGTATAAACTAAATTTCCTATTTGAGTTCAAATTCTCCAAAAAGTTAACTAAATAAATACTGAAACCTGATTATATAAGACATGCCATTCAATTAAATTCAGGCCTATTTCTCATTTCTTCTGGTGAATCTTCCATTATTTCAATTATAAACCTGAAAAAACACCATTTTCCAACAGAATTTTCCCTTCTTGATGAAACATCCAGTTAGTGAGATTAGAACACTTGGTTTTTAAAGCTAGAGTAGAATTTCTTACCTATAAGTACCACTTGCTGACAGATAACATATGTTATAAGTAAGAGGAGCATGAGTTAAAGCCAATTAAAACTTGATTGACAGGTTGTACCACAGAAAAAGTAAAAACAGTGAAATACTTTATTTTTCAAATAGAAATTCAAAATCCTTATCCTTTCCTTTTGATCATGAAAGAATAAAGCTTAGAGAAAAAGGGTAAAATGATTTTCCTGGTTTTAGGTACCAATGCAAAGCTTTTTCCAGATCAGATCCTTATACCATTGTGTAGCCCTAATCATAAATCAACCCTGTGAGAACTAATAAATTGAGAAGAACCAGATATCTGCCCATCTGAAATCTCCCTGGAACTTTCAATACCAGATAGTAACAAATTGTGTATTTCAATTATAAATAAAATAATAGCTCTTAAGTAAAAAGTTTAAATGTTATTTTAAGGAAAATGTAATATTTTATTACTATTTGGAGGTTATAGCTCTTGAATTAGACACTCAGATGTAATATATCAAATAAAGCCATTTTCAGAAGGGAAATAGAACATATAAAGAAAGGTTAACACTATCTGTTCTGCACAAGCACCAAGAAAATTGATTCTTAAATTAGAATAATTATAGGATTTTTATAACAGAACTATCAATGTGAAATAAACTGCTAACTGTATTCATTTCCTAGGTGCTAAAGCAAATATCATGTAATGGGTTGGCTTAATAACAGTAAGTTATCAGTTTGTGGTTTCAGAGTCTAGAAGCCTTACTTTCTCCTGAAGGCAGTATCTTCTGGCTGGCTGGCAGTCTTTGGGATTCCTTGGATTGTACATCACATAGCAATAAACATGACAGCATCTTCTCCATTCTCTTTTGGAGTCCCTGACTTCCAGCTTTGGCTACTCTCTGTGGTCTCTCCTTCCTTGTCCAATTTCCATTGCTTTTAAAGACTACAGTCATATTGGATTAAGTCCCACCCTCATTCAATTTAGACACACTTTAATAACATCTTCAAAGGTCCTGTATACATATTGATTTATTCCCACAGGACTAGGAGTTGGGACCTGACCATGCCTTTTCAATTGGGTCATGATTCAATCTCAACAAGGACCAAACCCTTCATCTTCATGATGAGCTGTCAGCAGCCTTTTGGTTCTTGAAGTTTACAAATGTAATAACAACTCTGACTCAATCTCATCATATACTTGCTTCGAAGGCCAAATGTTCCATAAAGTAGAAAACGTATCATAAAGTACATTGATGTCAATGCATTTGTGCCATTCATTGATTAAGGTATTTCTAACCCCAAGACCTTTTGAAGGAGTCCTACTATTCCCCATTACTTGTACTGGATTTCATATTGCAAGCTTTTTAAAATTGAAGTAGAACAAACTTATTGCATGATTGCTTTGCATTTCATTGTTTCTTAAAAAAATCAAAGTAAAAAAATAAATTTAACCAAAGGAGAGATAGCTCTCTGATACGAGGAAAGTCTTAAAACAATTGTTTTATTTTTACATAAATCATCCTATAACTCAATCCAAAAATATTGAAATTTGCTTTTTTGTTGACTTAGGCAAGCTATCCCTAAAGTTTACATCTGGAAAAATAAAATTTAGTGTTACTCAGGATATTTCTTAAAAAAAAAATGAATAATGAATGTGCAGTAGTGGTTCTATATAAACCAACATATTATGAAGAGACTATAATTGAAACACTTTGGTACTTGAGCATGAATAGAAAGACAAAGCATCAAAGTACACAAATATATCTAAATTTGTCATATGATAAATAGAGAAAAGACTGATTATTCAAACATTGGGATTTATATAATTGCTTAAGCATAGGTGTTCTTCTAGACAAAGGAAAATTGAACATGGCTGTAAGAGTAAGGGGATAGGAGAGATATCACTATGCGTTGGAGGCAGAGAATGAGTTATGGATTGCCAGAAAGCCACACACCCCCTCCCCCCAATGCTACAGACTTCAGAGAAACGACCTGCTGATCCACTGATTTTGAACTTCTAGGCTCCAAAGCTGTGAGACAATAAATCCCTGTTGTTTAATTCAACTAGTCTGTGGTATGTGATGTAGCAGTCTTAGCAAACTAAGATGGTATGGTAGCTAAACCAAAACTTTCTGATTGGAGGACTAAAACAAGAGGCCAGAGCACCTGACAATTCTGACAAGATTGTGGAAAGGGAAGAGTATGAGAAAAGGAAAACATAAGGAACTTAATGAATACTTGGGCTCATCTTGGAACTGTACACACATGCTCTACTTCTAAATTGCATACCAAAGACTTTAAAAATAAAAATATGGGCTCGAATACCACTCAGGTCCAGAGTGACCACCAGGTAGTGCAGATCCAAGATAAATCTGAATCAAATAGCACTGAAAATTCTGTGAAAATGACCTATAATGAGGTCAAAGAAAGCTTTTGGAAATTGTGGCTTGAAACCAAGTGGGTTAGTTGCCTGAAACATAAATAACCTTCTCTAAAGGATTTAAAGAAGAACCAAAGTAACCTCGTATTCAAAATAGCCAGGATACAGTCAAATAATACTCTGGCATACAAACAACCATGGGAATCTCAACATCCATAGGAAATTAAATCAACAGATATCAAAACAGAGAATGCACACTTGTCTGCATTATCTGAAAAAAGACTTCAAGGACACTTACAATACTAGCGCTCCAACAATTAGAGGCAAACACACTTGAAAGTAATGAAAATATTGAAAGTCTCAACAAAGAAATGGGAGATAAAAGGAAGAAACAATAAGAAGTTAGAAGAGGAAAAGAGAGAAGCAAAAAATAGAAGACATACACAAAAAATAACAATAATGTTAGACTCAAATCCAAAGACATAACTGAGTATGTTAGAGTTTCTACCCAGACACACTAAAAGGCAGACATTGTTAGAATGGGTTTTTAAAAACTTAGCCAAGTATATATTGTCAAAAGAAGCTAACTCCAAATACAATGAAAAGGGCAGGTTAAAATAAAAGTATAGAAATATTTGTGCCATGCAAACACTAATCAAAAGAAAGCTGATTTTGATTCCTGGTGCCTACCTATGCAAAACTAAAAAAAAGCTGATATGCCTTTTGTAATATCAGCCAAAGTAGAGTAGGAAGAGGGACACTGAATACCAATAAAAGGAGTGATTTGCCAAGAATACATAAAAATCATGTATATATAGCTAGTTTGAAACTGTTATGTACCTCAGAAAAGTCATGTTCTTTCTTCTAATCCAATCTTATGGGGAGGCAGATCTATTGTTTAGGGTGGAAACGTTCATTGGATTGTTTCCATGGTGATGTGACACATCCAGTTTTGGGCATGATTTTTGGATTGGATTATTCCCATAGAAATGTAATCCACTCGTGGATTTTGGGTGTGACGTTCTTATTAGATGGAGATGTGACTCACCCACCTAAGGTGCATCTTGATTATAGTTTACTGGAGTCCTTTAAAAGCAGGACTTTTGGAGAAACCTCAGAATTGACATAAACAAAGACATTTTGAGATGCCAGAGTGCTAAACAAGCAAGAAACCAGAAGGATCCAACAGGGGCTAGGAGAGCCATTTGAAACCAGAAGCTGGAAGAGAATGCAGACACCAGCCACATGTCTTGCCCTGACAATCATTGGCCTTTCTTGAGTCCAAGTATCTTTCTCTGAATGTATTAGTTTGAATATTTTTATTGGCTTAGAACTGTAAATTTGTAACTTAATAAATCCCCTTTATAAAGACCATTCCATTTCTGGTCTATTGCATTTTGCCAGCATTTGCATACTAAAACATATAACAAATCTCACACAAATTTTCACACAATCACAGTCAGAGACTTACATACTCTTGTTCAAGTAAAAGAATCAGTCCACAAAACTGCAGCAGGGATAGAAAAAAACTGAGCAGGTTCATCAACTAACTAGGCAATTTAGAAAATGCTAACCCTAACAACAATAAAATATCAGATTCTCCAATATATACCATACCTTGTCTCATAAAGCAAAGTTTAACATATTTGAAAGAGGTGAAATCATATGGATTCTGTTCTCAAACTATATTAGAATTAAAATAGAAATCAATAACCGAAAGATAACAGGAAACTCTCCAAACACTTAGAAATTAATAAAATTACTTTTAAATAAGCCATGTTTCAATGAAGAATCTCAAGGGAAATTGAGAGCTATTTAGAACTGAATGGAAATGAAAACACAATATCAAAATAAAATCTATACTTCCGTCTTAAACAGCTTGAAACATGAAGATCAAAATAAACTCAAAGTAGTCAAAAAGAAGGAAATAATAAAAGTAAAATGGATCAGTGACAATGAAAGCAGTGAAACAATTCCCCAAATTAATACTGATGTTTTGTAACCATCATCTGAAATGAGGGAAACTCCCCCAGCCAAAATTTGTTCCATATATTGAAACTGATGATACCCACACACACATATTAAGAAGGTTTAAAAAGTTTTATTACTCATAAAATGTTTCTTTCTTGGGAAATCAGTTTGGCTAACCAGAAGGTCTGAAATGACTTGAGATCACAAAGGAAGGAGAACGGCTTGTAGTTTTTATGGGGAATAGGGGCTGTGGCTGGAGTAAAAGTTTCCAAATATAGTGGTAAGACTGACAAAGAAAAAAAAAGGACATAAAGTACCACATAAAAAATGAGTGATATCATCACAGCCTCTGTAGACATTGAACTATTAACTAGAGAATACTACAATAACTCCATGTCATAAATTTGACAATTTGTAAAGTTGTCGAATTCCTTAAAAACTGCAAACTCCTCAAACCCATGAAATTTGACAATTTGTAAAATTGTTGAATTCCTTAAAAACTGCAAACTCCTCAAACCCCCCAAAATAAATAAGTAGGTTAGTTTATCTTTTAGTGCTTATTTTTTAGTTATTAGAAAATTGTATTCAAGGTTTAGAATATTCTAAAAATAAATCTCTAGACCCAGAAAACTTTCACTAGCCAATTATACCAAATTTTAAGGAAGAAATAAACCAACCATGCATAAAATGTCTTCCAGAAATTAGAAATGATGGAACAAATACTCACCAATTTATACAACTACAACATTTCTTTAATACCAAAACTGAACAAAGATTATATAATAAATCTGAAGAGTAGCACTTATGAAAATAGACACAGAAATTAACAAAAATATTAACAAATTGAATTCATCAAAAGAATAAGACAAAAATGTCCCATGATCATATTGGTTTTATCTCAGGAATGCAAGGTTTATTCAATATTTGAAAAAAATTAACACGACTCATTCTAATAAATATTGCTTACTTATTTAAAACCTCATGATCATCTCCATTGATGCAGGAAGATAATTTAATAAAATTCAATACCTAGTCATGATAAAAACTCATCAGTCCTGAAATAGGTGGGAACTTCCTCTATAAAAGTCCTATAGAAAGTATGTAGTTAAGGGGTAAAGACTGATTTTGGGAACAAAACTTTAGGAACAAAGCCTAACTTTGGGAACAAGACAAAGATGTCCACCCTTACCACTCCTATTCATTATTGTATAGAAAATCCTAGGCATTGAAACAAGGAACTAAAAAGATATGAAATGCTCACAGATTGTAAAGAAAGCAATAATTGTCACTACTTGTAGACAACATGGTTGTATTCAGATAAAATTTCCAGAAATCTATTTTAAAAAGTCTCCTTAATCTTGTAGCATATTTTCAAAGGTCACAGGATTCAAGGTCAATGCACGCAAAACATTTGTATTTCTATATACTTGCAACGAAAATTTTAAAGCTACAACTAAAAAAAATTACTAACAATAGCTTCAAAATGAAATGATAAGGAATCTAACAAGTATATACAGGAACTATATGCAGAATGCTACATAATGCTGACAAAAAAAGTCAAAGGAAACCTTAAGAAATACAGAGACATAGATTGTTCATGGATTTAAAATATCATCATAGGAAAAACCAATTTTTTGTGAATTAAAAGTAAATAATTCCTACCAAACTGTGCAGAGGTTTGTAGATATACATAAACTAATTTTGAAAAGGCAACTGTTTTTTTCTTTTTGATTGTGTACAACTTATTAATATCATTTTTCTACTGACCTGGTGTTGGGATTATGTGTAAGAATGGTTTCACAACCTATGCTGGTGAAGATTTTTGGCTTTTCTTCTAAAAAGTTTGCAAATATTATGCTTTACACTTATATCGATGATACAATTTGAATATCAAATGTATCACTGGAGAAAATACTTGAAAATTACATATCTTCTGGAGAACTTGTACAATGAAAGCTCAACAGTGAGAAAATAAACTCAATTTAAAAGTAGGTAAAAGAAATGAGTATGATTGCTGAATCATTACATTGATATTTCTTTTGGTCTGCAGTGTCTTGAAGCAGCTAGAAGAAAAAACAAAAAATCATGGAACTGTAACCCATACCAAACTTTAAAATCTGTTGTGTAACTACTTGTTAAAATGTACTTGGAAATTTATTGTTTTAATCTTGATGCAATTTTATTATTATTTTATTATTATCATTCAATAATGGAGGTTGGAATCTTTTGATTAGATTATCTCCATGGAGATGTGATTCGCCCAATTGTGGGTATTAAACTTTAAGTAGAGGGAGGTATGACTCCACCCATTCCAGGTGAATCTTGATTCGTTTACTGGAATCCTTTAAAAGAGGAAATATTTTTGTAAAGTAAAGCTTGAAAGTCACAGATACATGAGAGCCCAGGCAGCCAGAGACTTTTGGAGATGGAGAAAGAAAATGCCCCTGGGGGAGCTTCATGAAATAAGAAGCCTGGAGAGAAAGTTAGCAGACGTTGCCATGTTTGCCATGTGCCTTTCCAGTTAAGAGAGAAACCCTGAAATTCATTGGCCTTTCTTGAATGAAAGTGCTCTTCCTGGCCCCTTAATTTGGACATTTTTATAGACTTGTTTTAATTAGGACATTTCATGGCCTTAGAACTGTAAACTTGCAACTTAATAAATTCCCCTTTTTAAAAGTCATTCCATTTCTGGTATATTGATTTCCCACAGCTTGCAAACTAGAACACATGGGATGAAGTGTGTTATTTCATCTTGATGAATCAGTCATTAAAAAGGCAATGTAACAAACTTAAAGTCATATACACCTAACAGCAGAACTTTAAAATGCTTAAGAAAAAAACTGATAAAACTACAAGGAGAGGGTGGTGTGACAGTGGCTCAGTGGCAGAATTCCTGCCTGCCATACCAGAGACCTGAGTTCGATTCCTGGTTCCTGCCCATGCAAAAAAAAATCTACAAGGAGAATTATACAAATACATATTTATAGTTAGATATTTCAGTAACATTTTTTTCAATAATTTAAAAGTAAGCAGAATAAAATAATAAAAATTAGGTTGGAAATCAATGAAATAGAAGAGAGAAAAACAATAAAGAATATCAAAAGCTGTTCTTAGCGAAGTTCAACAAATTGATAAATCTCTAACAAGACTGATAAGAAGGAAGAATGAGAGAATGAGAGAAAAAGGAAAACAAACACAATTTACCAAATCGGTAGACATCACAACAGATACTACAAATTTTAGAAGGATAATAAGGAACAGTATGTTAAATTTTATGCCAGTAAATTCTATAACCTGGATGAAATGGACAACTTTTTGAAAGATCAAATTACCCAATGGTACTAAAAACCAAAACAAAACAAAAAACCCTGATACAGTAATCAGTACTAAATCCATTAAATAAATCATATTTGTGGATTGAAACATTCTTTTTGTTACAAAGAAACAAAAATTCTCCACTTCAAAAGAGTTTTATTGATGAATTCAGAATGAAAAATATTGTATCATTTAGAAATCCTGCAGATAATTGAATGCTTCCTTTCTTTTTTAGCTGCAAATTGTATTGATATATATTCACATAAAATATAATCCATTCAAAGTATGCAATGTCTCACAGTATTACCACCTAGTTGTGCAATCATCATCACAGTCCATTTTGACCATTATCATTTCTCCAAGAAAGATTAAAAAACAGGCATAAAAAAGAAAACGCAAAAGACCCCATACAACTTACCCCCCTGTGGTAGTCAGGTTCAGGTGTCAACTTGGCCAGATGATGATGCCCCATTGTTCTGTTTCTGTGGACTTAAGTCATCAACATGTGAAATTCATCTAAGGTTAATTACATTTGCTGTTGGCTAAGTAGAGAGCCTTTCACAATGAATGAAGTTTAATTTAATTAGCTGGAGGCTTAAAAGAGAGAGGTCAGAAGATAGGTCAAGCAGTTTCGCATACCTCATCTCAGCACTCACAGCTCAGCCAGGACATTTGAAGATGCAGAAAGGAATCACTCTGGAAAAAGCCATTGGAACCCAGAGGCCAGGAGAGAAGGCCAACAGACATCACCATGTGCCTTCCCATGTAACAGAGAACCTAAGATGAAAGCTAGCTGCCTTTCCTCTGAAGAGCCCAAAATTTTTAATTAAATAAATCTCCTTATTAAAAGTCAATTCACCTGTGATGTGTTGCATTCTGGCAACTTTAGCAAACTAACCTCCCCTTCTTATTGACCCCAAGTAGTGGTGTGGTACACTTGTTACTGTTAATGAAAGAATGTTAAAATATTACTCATAACTATAGTCAATAGCTTGCAATCAATACTTTCCCCCATACTACTATATTATCAACACTTTGTACAACTGTCATACATTTGTATGAGTTCATGAAAGAACTTATTTATATTTGTAGTGTTGATCTTAAACAATGTCTACCTTAAGGTACACTGTGCGTATATATTTTAACTTCTAGCTTTCCTTCTGGTGATATACATGATTCTAAACAACCCCTTTCAACCAAATTCACCTACAATTCAGCACTATTACTTATAATCCCAATAACAGGCTATTCTCACTTCTATCCATTTCTAAACATTTAACTTCAATCTCATTTAAAATGCTGTATGTAGTAGGCAACTGCTCATCATTCTATAGCTTCTGTATATCTCTAGGTAATCAGTACTCTGTTTTATGACTTGAGTTTACATGTTCTAGCTAGTTTCTATTAAATGAAATCATATTATACCTATCTTTTGTGTCTGACTTATTTCACTCAGCATTATGTTCTCAAGGTTCATCTGTGTTGCCAAATGCTTCAACATGTCATTCCTTCTTACTGTTGAATAATATTCCATTGTATGTGTATGCCACATTCTGTTTATTCATTCATCTGTTGATGGAAACTTTGATTGTTTCCATCTTTTGGCAATTGTGAATAATGCCACTATGAACATCAGTGTGCAAGTATCTCTTCATGTCACCGCTTTCAGGTCTTCTGGATATATACTGAGCAGTGGAATTACCAGGTCATAGAGCAACTCAGTATTTAGCTGTCTGAGAAACTACCAAACTGTCTTCCACTGTGGCTGTATCATTTTATATTCCCATAATCAGTGAATAAGTGTTCCTATTTCTCACTTGTAGTTTCCTATTTGTTTAATAGTGGTAATTCTTATAGGTGTGAAGTGATATCTTAATGTGGTTTTGATTTGCATTTATATTTCCCCAATTGCTAATGAAGATCAACATCTTTTCATGTGCTTTTTAGCCATTTTCATATTTTTTTCCTAGGAAAAAAATGCTATTCATGTCTTTTCTCCATTTTATAACTGGGTTGTTTGTCCTTATATTGTTGAATTATAGGATTTCTTAATATATTCTGGATATCAAACCCTTATCAGATATGTGGTGACCAAATGTTTTCTTCCATTGAGGTGGCTGACTCTTCACTTTTTGACAGTCATTTCAAGCACAGAAGCATTCAATCTTGAGGAGTCCCCATTTATTTTTTTCTTTCATTGCTTGTGCTGTGGGTGTAAGGTCTAGGAAGCTATTTCCTATCACTAGGTCTTGAAAATATTTCCCTATATTTTCTTCTAGGAGTTTTATTGTGCTGGCTCTTATATTTAGGTGTTTGATCCACTTTGAGTTAATTTTTGCATGTAGTATGAGGTAAGGGTCTCTTTCATCCTTTGGATATAGATATTCAGTTCTCCCAGTACCATTTATTGAAGAGAATATTCTCAGCCAGTTCAGTGGAGTTGGGGGAACTTCTTAAAAAATCAATTGATCATAAGTCTGAGCATCTATTTCTGAACTCTCATCTTGATTCCATTGATCAATATGTCTATCTTTATGCCAGTACCATGCTGTTTTGACCACTGTGGTTTTATAATAAGCTTTAAAGTCAGGATGTATAAGTCCTCCCACTTCATTCTTCTTTTTCAGGATATTTTTGGCTATTTGAGACCATTTTACTTCCAAATAACTAACATTTCCATGTCTGCAAAATATGTTGTTGGAATTTTGATTGGTACTGCATTGAACCTGTACAATTTGGATATAATTGGCATCTTAACAGCATTTAGTTCTCCTATCTATGAATATGGATTGTCTTTCTACCTATTTAAGTCTCCTGTGGTTTTTTTTAGCAATGTTTATAGTTTTCTTTGTACAGGGCCTATATATCCTTGGTTAATTTATTCCTAGATACTTGATTCTTTTAGATGCTATTGTGAATGGATTTTTTTCTTAATTGCCTCCTTAGATTGCTCATTTAATATTGTATAGAAACACTACTAATTTTTGCAACTTGATCTTATATCCCACTACTTTGCTGAATTTGTTTATTAGCTCAAGTATCTTTGTCCTAGTTTTCTAGGCATTTTCCAAATATAGGATCAAGTCATCTGCAAAAAATGATAGTTCTACTTCTTTCTTTCCAGTTTGAATGCCTTTTATTTCTTTTTCTTCCCTTATTACCCTAGCTAGAACTTAATGTTGAATAAGAGTGGTGACAGTGGGCATCCTTGACTCATTCCTGACTTAGAGGGAAATTTTTAATCTCTTACCATTGACTATGATGTTAGCTGTGGGTTTTCATATGTGCCTTTCATCATATTGAGGAAATTTCTTTTGATTCCTACTCTTTGAAGTGTTTTTATTAAGAAAGGATGCTGAATTTTTGTCAAATGCTTTTCAGTGTTAATTGAAATGATTCTGCAGTTTTTCCCTCTTGAATTGTTACTGTTCTGTACTACATTAATTTATTTTCTTTTGTTGAACTACCCTTGCATACCTGGATTAAAACCCATTTGGTGATGGTGTATAATACTTTTAATGTGCCATTGAACTCTATTTGCAAGTGTTTTGTTGAGAATATTTGCATCTATATTAAGGTGATTGGCTTGTAGATTTTCTTTCTTGTTGTACCTTTATCAGGTTTTAGTATTAGATTGATGTTAGCCTTATAGAATCAGTTAGGTAGTGTTGCTTTTTCTTCAAATTTTTTGGAAGAGTCTGAGCAGGAATGGTGTTATTTCTTCTTGGAATGTTTGGTAAAATTCCTCTATGTAACCATCTAGCCTTGGGCTTTTCTTTGTAGGGAAGTTTTTGATGATTGATTGAATCTCTTTATTGTATTGGTTTGTTGAGATTTTCTATTTCTTCTTGAGTCAGTGTAGGTTGTGTGTTTCTAAGAAATTGTCCATTCCATCTAAGAGTTTGTCTTGTTTATTAGTGTATAGTTGCTCATAGTATCTCTATGATCTTTTTTATTTATTAAGTGTCCATGTCAATTGCACCCCTCTCATTTCTGGCTTTATTTGCATCTTCTCTCTTTCTGACTTTATTAGTTTAGCTAAGGTTTTGTTGGTCTTATTGCTCTTCTCATAAGTGAACTTTTGGTTTTATTGATTCCTTCCATTGTTTTTTGGTGGTGGTGGTGTTCTCTCTTTCATTTATTTCTGCTTTAATCTTTGTTATTTCTTTTCTTCTGCTTGCTTTGGGATTGGTTTGTTGCTTTTTCTTTAGTTTCTTCAGTTTTTCTATAGGTCCTTGTTTTTAGCTCTTTTTCCCTTTTTAAGTATGTGTTTAGGCCTATAAAGTAGGCTGCAGGAGGTTTGACTTCCCCAGCCAGCAGCCAAAGTAAGAATGAACTGCTTTTCAGCTGCCTGTTCTGTCAAATGCACTGCACCAGGGCTCAGGGGTAGTCAAGATTGAGTACATTTATCCCTATTTCTCAGTTGTATTTCCTCTTCTATTTCATCCAGCTCTTTCTTATATATTGCAATTTTCCTTCTCTGGTCACCTGAGCCCTGGGACTCTGCTGCTTTGGACAGTTTCTGCCTGTTCTTTAGTTATTTTATGGTGAAGTGCATTCTACCTGTCCTTATTTGTCCATCTTCCAAGAAGTCTCTCTTCTTATTATTTTTAATATATCTTATCAATCACTATTTTACCTTTTTTGTATGTGTTCTATATATATTATTTGAATCTTCTCCCTTTTTACTATATCATTCTTGCTGGTAATCAATCTTGCTAATCTTTCTAAGAAACAGCTTTCAGTTTTAAAAATTTTCCCTATTTTATTTTTGTTCTTATTTTGTTGCTTTCTATTTTTACGATCACTTTTTTTATCTTATGGAATTTGTTTTTATTCTAAAATACTAATTTCAAAAGTAGTTTTTGTGTTCATTACCTATGAAGAAGCATTTATTAACTTTTCTGAGACTTTTATTAATACCATGTTTTCTTTTGAATAATAGTTCACAGAAAGTATGCAACATTTATACAAATAAATAAATTCATTGTGGAGATAGTAAAAGAAGAGAAAAATAAAATCATCATTTCCTTTTCCATCCACCATTGATGGCCTCATCAATTATGAACTACTGCTTTACATCTATATAATATTGTTTTGAAATATTTAAGAAATAATATTTACTAGTGGATAAAGACTTCAGGTAACGGTGTTTAAGATTGAACTGAAATTTATTTCATGGCTTTCCAAAACTCAGAAAGCTTTATAAGCTATCAGCATTTTTTTTTTTAGAACGAGAGGCTCTGGCAATTTGAAAGGTTGTTTTGCAGAAAGGACTTTCTCTTTCATGGAGATACCTGCTCTTTCTTCCCAGTCAAGGCATTACTTTAAATCCTAATGCTCGATTTGTATTCATCCTGTGATGACATTTCTTATTAAAAATTTAGGCACTTAAAAGTTCTGAATATTTTATTATTGCATTCAACTTTCCAATATTAGGTTTCTTAAATAAACATGGCTCATAGATTTCAATTTTATTTAGATTTCTAAATAAATTTTGATAAACATTTTTACAAGTGGGCATGTAACTTAGACATTACATTGAAATAAACAGGGAGTAAATTATCCTATCCCAATGATTTGGCTTAAATGGTGTGGTTTCTCAAAGAGTAATGTCACTTTTAGAGAATATCTCCAAATTCGTCTAATTTCATTGACATTTAGTTTGGGATAGATTTAGTTTATGTGATTGCATTTAGTTTATCTAAAATAAATATTTGTGTTTAGAGAAATAGTGCCATATTCCAACAGGTTTATAAAATTGTAACAGTAAGTATGACCACATTTCAAGATTTGCTCCTAAATGGCTGCTATTTAGGAAGAAACCTCTAATTTAGGATCTGGCCCTGGATGTATCACTTGGCTAATTTAGGCAATACAAGAGCTGACCTAGTCTCTAAAGTTCAATCTGGAGGGCAAAAACTATATGTATAGCAACAAGCAATCATTGTCCAGAGAATAAGTCAACAATGAAATGGTGAGGTTCTAAAACAGAAGTGGCATAGCATTCCTACAGATATTGTGACAGATTATTTGGAGTTAACAAAACATTCTCATATATATGGGAAGCCAATATATGTAGTCACATAAGAAAAATATTCATTATACAATTGTTTAAATATTGTGTTTGCAATTTATTAGTGCAAGAGGAAGAAGAAATATGTATGTATATGTATAATTGTATTTATATTAAATGTTAAGACTTAGGAAAACTTGTGGGTTGATCTAGACAATATCCTCATCTTCTTTTATGCTAGTTTTCCCAAAAATGTACCGATTGAAATTGCAGATAACAATTAGACTTATCTCATTAAGCTAGAATTCTAAGAAAAAATTAATTGATTATTTAAGAACTTAGACCTGTGAGAAATTATTATATTGATTGTTACACAATATTAATAATCTCTGTTAGAGTATTTTTTTATTTTTTGGGTCTTCCGTGTGAAAGGCAAGCATTCTACCACTGCACCACCGTCTGATATGTTAATGAAATAGGTAAAATAATATTATAGTCAGCAAATATGCTAGATACAATTCAGTTAAGGGCAATATTCATTTTTATGAAATAATGAAATGCTTCTCCAATTCTCCATGCCATTCAAACATTTATAGTTCTCTATATCTATTGATATAAATTGAAGGGAAAGAGAACCAAAAACATCTATAGAATATTATTTTCCTTAACCTTTACCAAAATTCCCTATTGATAAGAATAACAAAACACATTACATCAAACACAACATTCAAATTTTAACATCCAGACATGGCAATAAATATTAGCTGGTTAAATAAGTGCGCTATTCTGCCACAAATTTGTCCTTACAAAGATACATTGAACTACATTGCCCTTTAGGGGTGATAGAGTAGAATTGAACTACTAAAAATGGAAATTTATTCCGCAACATATTGCTCTTAAATGGGGACTATTCTAATGTCTCTAAGGCTTTTCTGGATAATTTTATCAGTTATGACCCTAATACTTCAAGGCCACAAAAAGCTTTTCTTTTTATTTTTTTCCAGTAAAGTGTGTTCATATTTTCTATGATTACTATGTCTCTATTCCATACACATTCTTATCCCTTTATCTAATTAAAATCATATCATATTATTTAGCAGATGGAAGACAGCATAAAAAAAGTGGAAAAATAGAGTACAATAGTAAATTTACCATAAATTGGATATGGATTTTTCTTTACTGACTTTTTCTTAATGAAAGCATATTTATTTGGCATTTTTTGGTAATTCTAGGCTCTCTTGTGTATTATATGGCCAACACAATGTTTGATGAAATGAGCTCAGGACTGCAAAAGCAGATTACTCTAGTAGCAACATATTCATGATAATATATAACCAATGCAACACCTTCTAGTGGAGGCAATTACACTGAGCGTGGTTCATTTTTCTTTATTCTTGGGCAGCAAAAAAATATTTAGATGAAGAGAAGCATCTGATTTTTTAAAATAATTTTTTATTAATTAAAAAGAAATTGCAAGAAAGAAACACAAACATCCGTAATATATGCTCATTCCGTTCTACACACACAACCAGCAATTCACAACATCACCACACAATCGCACACTCATCAGCATGACCAGCCCCCAGAACACCTGCACCAACCCAGAAAAAGAAATAAAAAGACAACAGAAAAATAAAACAAAAACAGAAAAAGAAAAAAAAAATTTTACATACCATACCCCTCAACCCTCCCCCACCACCGATCACCAGCATCTCAAACTGAACCCATTCCAACATTTGTTCCCACCATTATCCATCCCCATTCCATATATTCTACTCATCCACCAACAAGGCAGACAAAAGGAGCACCACACACAAGGCTCCCACAACCACACAGCCACACTGCAAAAGCCACACCACCATACAATCATCATCAAGAAACATGGCCACTGGAACACAGCTCCACACCCTCAGGCAGCTCCCTCCATCCTCTCCATCACATCCCGACCAACAAGGTGACATCTATCCAATGAGTAAGAACAACCTCCAGGATAACCCTTCGACTCCGCTTGGAATCTCTCAGCCATTGACACTTTATTTTGTCTCATTTCACTCTTCCCCCTTTTGGTGGAGAAGGTTTTCTCAATCCCCCATTGCCGGGTCTCAGCTCATTCTAGTGTTTTTCTCAATCCCTTGATGCTGAGTCTCAGCTCATTCTAGGATTTCTGTCCCACATAGCCAGGAAAGTCCACACCCCTGGGAGTCATGCCCCACGCAGACAGGGGGAGAGTGGTGAGTTTGCTTGTTGTATTGGCTGGAGACAGAGGCCACATCTGAGCAACAAAAGAAGTCCTCCTGGGGGTGACCCTTAGGCCCAATTTCAAGTAGGCTTGACCCATCCTTTGTGGGGCCAAGCTTCACGTGAACAAACCCCACAACTGGGGGCCCAGGCCATAGCCTTGGCTGTCCACACTGCCTGTGAGAACATCAATAATTCAACCTGGGGAGGCTGAATCCCCCCCACATTGTCACCATTCCCTGAAAGGGACCCTGCAAACACTTCTCCACTCACTGATCAAATCACTCTGGGATTCATCAGGGCACCACCCTGGACAAACCAACAAAACCTAATGTCCCACCCAAGGCTCCATGCACTCATGTTGATCAACCAACTATCTACATAAGTTACATTAGGAGATGCACCAGTCAAAATATAAATTTTGTACCAAACAAACATCCCTTGATCTAGCCTCACACACAAGCCAAAACCTTAAAATATTAATTACTATCTATTTTCAGCACCCTGCAGCAATGACACTCCCCTGCTCTTCCCCATGCAAAAACACCTTTAAATTTGTACATTTAGTCATTATCATTATACACTCTTGGCATTCCTAGACTATACCATCTCAATCTCCATTGTCTATCTTTCTTTGTGATTTCACCTATGCCCCCAGCCCTCCTCCCCTCATCACCCTCACATTCATCCCCACTCAGTGTTTCAACATAATTGTATTACAGTTAGGTAGCACCATGCCATCCATCTCCTAGTCCTTACACTCAGTCCTGCTGCACAATCTGCATCCCCCCAGCTCCAGTTATCTAATATCTTACCCTATGTCTATGTCTTGTTGGTCTCTGTTACCAATGAAACACTCCAAGTTTACTCACCAATGTCAGTTCACATCAGTGAGACCACACAGCACTTGTCCCCCTGCTTTTGGCCAATCACACTCAGCACAATGTCCCCAAGGTCCATCCACGTTGTCACATACTTCATAACTTTATTGTGTCCTACAGCTGCACAACACTCCATCACATGTATACGCTACAGTCTGCCCAGCCACCTGTCAGCTGATGGACACCTTGGCTGTCTCCATCTCCCAGTAATTGCAAATAATGCTGCTATAAACATTGGTGTGCAAACGTCCGTCCGTGTCCCTGCTCTCATGCCCCCCGAGTAGAGAAAGCATATAGAAGGGTCTTGTTTTTTAATCCATTCTGCCAGTCTATGTCTTTTGATTGGAGGGTTTAATCCACTAACAATTAGTGTTATTACTGCATGGGTAGTACTTTCTTCTACTATTTTGCCTTCTGGATTTTATATGTCATTTCTAATTTTTCTTCTTTTTACCTTTACTCATAGTCTTCCTTTCTACACTCTTCTCCACTCCTCTCTCTTCTGTCTTTTGGTATCTGTCTCTAGTGCTCCCTTTAGTAGTTCTTGCAGAGCTGGTCTCTTGGTCACAAATTCTGTCAGTGATTTTTTGTCTGAAAATGTTTTAATTTCTCCCTCATTTTTGAAGGACAATTTTGCTGGATATAGAATTCTTGGTTGGCAGTTTTTCTCTTTTAATAATTTAAATATATCACCCCACTGTCTTCTTGCCTCCATTGTTTCTGCTGAGAGATCTATGCATAGTCTTATTGGGCTTCCCTTGTACATGATGGTTTGCTTTTCTCTTGCTGCTTTCAAGATTCTCTCTTTCTCTTTGACCTCTGACATTCTGATTAGTAAATGTCTTGGAGAATGTCTATTTGGATCTATTCTCTTTGGGGTATGCTGTACTTCTTGGATCTGTAATTTTAAGTCTTTCATAAGAGTTGGGAAATTTTCAGTGATAATTTCCTCCATTAGTTTTTCTCCTCCTTTTCCCTTCTCTTCTCCTTCTGGGACACCCACAACACATATATTCATGTGCTTCATATTGTTTTTCAGTTCCCTGAGT